>JAGKTI010008877.1:0-32399 GCA_018397915.1 Birgus latro
GGCCACTCTCCCTCTCCTCTGATTGTACCGCCACCAACCCTAGATATCATCACTTTTGTTTTATCTGCATTTACCCTTAAGCCCTTGTACCCCATACCATCTCTCCACTTCTTAAATCTTTCCTCCACCTCCTTTTCATTCTCCGCAATCAACACCAAATCATCAGCATACAACATCTCCCATGGGAGTCCATCTCTGGTCATGTGAGAGGGCTTCAAGCACCATGATAAACAACAAGGGACTCAAAACTGACCCCTGATGCACACCAACATTCACGGAAAACTCATCACTCTTACCTGGGTGCGAGCACCCATGTACATGGCCATATCCACCCTAACCAGCCATTCTTCCAACCCTAGCTTTCTAATTGCCCACTTCACCACCTCTCTAGGGACTCTGTCAAAGGCCTTTTCCAAATCAACAAAAACAAAATACAATTCCCTTTTCTTTCCAACATATTTTTCCTGAAGCTGTCGAACAATGAATATGGTATCAGTGGTCCCCCTGCCTGGCATAAACCCAAACTGCATCTCATTGATATTCACTCTTTCTCTAATCATACCTTCTAGAACTCTCTCCATTACTTTCATTATCTGATCTAAGAGCTTTATACCTCTGTAATTTCCCCTTTCCAGGGCATCACCCTTTCCTTTGTACACATTTACAATTACACTCCTCAGCCAATCATCGGGACAACACACTCATATATAATCCTGTTTATCAGGTCAGTGACTAACCTCACCCCAGTATCTCCTGAGGCCTTCAACATTTCGGCAGTCAACCCAGACACACCTGCCGCCTTCCCCACCCGCATCCTGCCTGTTGCCTGACTCACAGTAGCAAAGGCCAAGGGCCAAACACTGGATCAGCGGGCTCCAAACCTTCTCTATCCCAACCAAACTCCTCAATCAACAATCGGCTATAATGCTCTCTCCATGCATCTTTAATATCCTTACTGTTCACCACTACCCTTCCATATCATTCTTCACACACTGCTCACCTACAATGTCCCGATTATCCCTCTTCACCTGATTTGCCACCCTAAAAATCATATTTTTCCTTTCTCCATGATTTAGATTATTAAGTAAAAGTCTCTGTGACTCAGACTTCGCCCTGTATACCTCTCTTCTAGCCCTGCGCTTGGCAGCCAAGTACTCCTCCCTGTTACCACCATTCTTCCATTCCCGGAAAAGCCTTCTTTTCTCCTTAACTGGAGCTTCTACACCCTCATCCCACCACCAAGTTACTTTATGTCTTGGTGGGCCTCTTGTCCAACCACATATTGCATCGGTAACTCTCAAGAGGTTGTTCTTAAGGGCTGTATACTGTTCATTAACGCCTCTATCTACAGCTTCCTGTTCAGCCACCACTCTCTTCATCTCACTATAAAAGGCATCCCTTACTGATTGGTTTCCCAGCTTCCATATTTTCCTCCTAGGTACATATGTCCTCCTCCTCATCACTCGTTCCTTAAGCACCAAGTCACAGATCAACAGTTTGTGCTGCTGCACACGCTCCTCGCTTCCTATAACTTTAACATCCCTCACTAATCTCCTATCAACCCTCCTGACCAGAAAATAATCTATCTGACTACTATTTCCCCCGGACTCGTACGTAATCAACCAGCTGATTCTTTTCCTAAAATGTGTGTTGCACACAATCAAGTCCATAGCCTCACCAAACTCGAGTATTCTTTCCCCTTCCGCATTCCTCACACCATACGCACATCCTCCATGGACTCCTTCATAACCTTGAGCTGCTTCACCCACATGACCATTTAAATCCTCTCCCAGAACCACTACCTCATCATCACCCATACCACTCACAACACGTATTAAATCATCCCAAAATCTATCCTTCTCTGCGTCATCCAATCCTACCTGTGGAGCATATGCCGATATAACTGAAATCAGTTTCTGCCCGACCAAAATTTTCACCACTAATATCCTATCACTTACTCTCATAACATTCATGACATATTCCACCCATTTCTCTGCAACCAACACCCCCACACCCCCATATCCTTCAGTTCCCCCCTGCCAAAACAACTTATAGTAGCAATCCTTCCCAACAATCTTTCTGGCTGATCCACCCCTGTACCGGACTTCCTGCAAACATGCCACATCCACCCACCTCCTACTGAAAGCCTCAACGACTTCCCCTGCTCTTCCTCTCAAACTTCCCACATTCTACGAACCCACCCTAAACCCCCTGGGTGATTTTTTTTTTTTTTTTTCATTATGCAAGGAAGAAGGAACCAAAGGCCATGGGCCCGCATACTGTTCCTTCCAAGAAAAAGTAAAAACAATACCAAAGAGAGTCAAATTCAAGATCCATTCATTTTGAGATGCCTGGACACACTGCATTTGAAAGATTGGAGATCATAGGAAGCAGGATTTGCTGTCCTCAGGCTTGCTTTGGTGCTTGTTTTTGTAGTTCATAGTCGGTAAGATAAAGGGGGGTAAACATTCCAAAGGCCCGACCCACTGCACAGACCCAGGTCCAGGCAATGGATCTAGGACCCCTAGCCCACCAGCTTACCAGTGGCTGTGGTAGTGGCCTCGGGGCACCCTGCCAGGACAGCTGCAGGGACACCCTCCAAGCGTGGCTTGGCACTGCGACTGCCCCGCCATTATACACCCACTGATAGGCAGCCTCCTGGGGCACTACTTCCAGGTTCGGGCCCCTCTCTATTGAGCGGAAACGGCAGCCTGGGAACCGCAATGCCCTGTACCCTATAGCACAAGTTCGAGCCCCATCTCGCCCCGGACCCATGATCTATGCCGGCGGAACCCAAGTCAAGCCTTCCCCCAAAGTCCGCCATTAGGTAGCGGGGGCAAAGTTTTCTGGCCGCATGCCCATGCTGGCATCAACCCCTGTAACGTAGTGGGATATGTTGTGTAATATGTAAAGCGCATGTGGTGTAGTGCATAGGATAGTTAGAGGAAATGTTTGGGAGAGTATGCTGATCTACTCTCCATGTTACTGTCACACTGAAAAGGTCAGCAAAGAGGGATGGTTTGGTAGCTAGTGAAACAGGAGCTCCAGCTCTCCCTCTCACCAGTATTCCCATTCCCCTCGGGAATACTACCCTGTTCGGCCTGTGCTACAGCCTCCTCCTGCCAGTAATTGTATAAATTATTATATTGGTAATGCAGGTATTCCTTTCCAGTTAGTAAAACAAAATTCGATGTGCAAGTAACAACCAGTTTAGCCTAAAATTCTTTAAGGTTTTAGAAAGGCAGTGAGAAGTTGTGTATACTGTATGTAAAGTAGCAGTATGTACAATCAGAGACAAAAGTCTTGTCGCAGTATTGTCTAAAGATTAAGGGTAAAACGTGAAACATTACAAGAGCTCTACCACAGTTACAGATTTGTGATTGGCTAATCAGACTCTTCTCAAGCTTCATATCTGCTGCTGATGGGTTGACGATATAATTGAACCCAGGACATTCCGAATCCTGAACATCTATGTACGAGAATTTCTATGTCCGAGAGATAAAATGTGAACCATATTTGGTCAGTTCATGATTGTCTGGCAGTTGCATCTGACATCTTGCTGCTAAACATCAAGTATGGAGAGGGCAAACAACATGCATCCAAATACTAGGAAGATGAGAGAGGGCATGACATACACTCGACCCTCGATTTCCCGGACTAAAAGGGGGGGGAGACCAGTCCGGGAATGGCAAAAGTACTCACCTGGTTTACTTACCTGATAGGGCCCCACATAATATTCCCGGACTATTACCATACTTTGTCCGAATTCTCCAATATTGTCCGGCGATTATTCCTATATTCTAGAGCATTCTGGAATGTAGGCTACCGATACCAACAAAACTAACCTACACAGTACATAAAATAATGACACTGTCACGATAACAATAATAATAACGGACACAAGAGCGGTATTTTGCTAGCTACAACCCGAAGAATGGTTGTTTAGACAGTTGTTGACGAGAATGTGGAAGGTATGGTGGAAGAAGATCAGAAAGCTGAGGAAAAAAGAGGAAAATGAACAAGGAATGGAACACCACGAGGTGAACCAGCCATGCTCATCAGCTGACAGGTAAACACACAATCGATCTTGGACTGAATTGGCAGTTTTAATCTTTATCACCATATAGGTTTGAACACCTAATTGTTTGAAATTCAGTCAAAAATTTTTGCTTAATTTAATTAATAATAGAAAATCAGGATTCAGAGCGAAAATTTCTTAAAGTTAGCAGAATTGTTTGGCCTCTAGCCTAACAACTCACCCTGATGGACTTTTGTTTTTTAATAAATATTGATTTACAATGCAGATACAATTTTTTTGTACTCATAATAAATATTTTTGCAAAATAGTCTGCCAAGGTGTGCTGACGATCTAAAAGGGGAAATATCTGCTAACATTAGCCAACCACTGATCACTTGACCGAGATATAAACACTGACAATCTGAAGGGGAAACATCTGTGTATTTTAGCTCTGAAACCTAATTTTTTAATTGAGTTATATTAAGTACAATTTTTTTTATGGATTTCAGATAATTAGGTGTGTATGAGCCACTGTGGCAAAAAAAATTAAAATAATTTCCAGTGAGAAGTTCTGATTTGGTATTCAGTCTTACCAAGTCGGATGAGCTTAGTTGATTAGGAGTGGATCCCACTGAGTTTGTCCGTAAGAAAATATATATTTTAATTGCTTATGAATTGTATTGTGTCCAAGCCTTCCGTAAATTTTACTGTGTTATGCAATAAACTATTTATAGTGGCATTGGAGAAAGGTAAGAGGCAAATGGGATATTGCCACGAGTTAGGAACTGGTGCCATGAAGCAGGTTGGTGGGCAAGATGCATTTCATGTGTGAAAATATCTTCTTGTGTGTGTTACAAATGGCCTTTATCGAGTCAAAACCTTGCCAAAATTATACTGTGTTGTTCAGCAGACTGCATATAGTTTTATATGAGAGAATAATGGCCGGACTTTTGTGAGATTCCCGGACTTGTACGGGCATTTTGTCTGGCATTTGATAATACTGTCCGGCCTCAGCCAGAGTCCAGGAAATCCGAAATCCGGGAAATAGGGGTCCGCCAATTCGAGGGTCGAGTGTACTTTTATTTAGGACGAGAGAATCCTGAACTGATAGTGCAAACATTCAGTGTAAGCAGAACCACAGAAAGGTGGATTAAGCAATTTTAGGAGAAAGGCACAGTGGAGAGTGATTATGATTTAGATGGCCCTCGTGTTACCACACCAATATAGGACCAGGAAATAAGCACATTGATGGATGGTAGTGCTGTATTTGCAAGTAGCGCTTATGCCATAAGAGACAAATAGCACCTAGAATGAAGTACATGATTAGTTGTCCATAGACTTTGGTTGTGTGTTTGAACTCCAGCCTGTGGGATTCATTTTCACCACTCATTGCAAAACAGTTGACTATCATTAAACAGTAACTCTATCCTCATTTGGAAAATAGTTTGGACAGTTTCGTTTGATGACACCACAGATAATGACAGTCTGTCCATCCGTCTATTGCCAGACACCTTAATCCCATAAGGGGTGTCCACAAACAAATCATCTCCCTGTCACCCTATACCCCCACCATTTCATGACTTTTCTCTTTCATTGTACATCATACTAAAGACTAATAGAAAAAAATAAATAAACGAAGGGAAAGTGAGTTTTTAATAAAAATTGAACTACAACTACTGACAGCTCTTGCACCATCAAAAGTAAACGCTAAGGTAAAATCATGTCATTCACTGAGTTCCACTGGTGTGTGCTATGTGAGTGTTGTGTTCTTACCTAATTGCTCTTACTTAATTATATCTTTACTGGAATGGGTCAAGCTCGTACTATCCCACGTCTTAAACCATTTTCATCATACATCTCCTTAAATTTATGAATTGACACTCACTTATTTCATTCGGTAGTGCATTCCACTGATCAGTTACCCTATTTGGGAAACTAAATTTCCCTACGTCTTTATCGCCTCTCTTTTATGCAGTTTTTTGCAGTGTCCTCTTGATGATGCTTCCCCATAGGTTACACAGTATATTCATTTATGTCTATTTTCTCCTTCCCTGTTATGCATTTATATAGCATAATTATAGCCCGGATAATCAGTCTATCTCTGTATACAGTATTCATTTATGTCTATTTTCTCCTTCCCTGTTATGCATTTATATAGCATAATCATGTCTCCTTTTTTCCTTCTTTCCTGTAGTGTTGGCATATTCAGTTTTTCTAGTCTTTATTCATAGCTTAGGTCCCTTAATCTTGGTACCCATCTTGTAGCGGCTCTTTGAACTTTTTCAATCTTATCTATGTGTTTCTTGAGATGAGGATTCCAGACTATGCATACTCCAGGGTTGGTCTGATGAAGGATGTTACTATCTTCAGCATGTTTTCATTTATGTATGTGAATGCTGTTCTCATATTTGCAAGCAGTGTATACATGTTCCATACCTTCTCACTTATGTGGTCAGCCGGAGATAGTCTGTTATTGTTAATCACACCTAAGTCCTTCTCTCTTTGTGATATGTGTAAGGTTTTACTTCCTAACTTATAATCCCAATCTGGTCTTTTCCCACCTTTACCAATCTGGATTACATGACACTTGTCCACATTGAATTCCATTTGCCATTCCAGTGATTACTATAGATTTGTTCTGAATCTTTGACCAGTTTTGGATTGTTGTGGATTATTTTCTTTACTTCCTTTTTATTGCTTTCTTCTTCAACTTTTGTTTCTAAGTCTTTCTTTACTTTCACCGTTTCAGCATACGTGTTTCCACATCATTTTTGTAGCTTTGCATCACTTCATTCACCTGGGATATCTTCTCCTCAATATCACTGCTATGATCCATCAGAGTGCTAGCCTGGCTTAATGCCTCTGTATCATTTCTGAACTCTTCCATAATACTCTAATGGTTGACAACTGTGCTTGCCATTTCACTAATCTTCCTTCTGAGTGTACCAACCTTAACTAAAAGCTCATCTATTGTTGTGTCTTTCCTGTTAACTTCCTTTACTAATTTTTCATTTTCCTCCTTCTGCATGTGCAACTGCCTCATAATTTCATCCATTTCACTCTGAAATGCNGTGTATGGTAGGAGAGTGTTGTCTATGGTGAGGTATGGAATGTGACTGTGTTCTGCTGTCCAGTTTGTAAGAAGGGTCACTGTAGGTTTGGCTGGGGCTATTTTGAGTCTGTTTGTGGTGAACCATTCATGTAGTGTGTTGAGGTAAGGTTGGAGGATGTGTATTTACCTGTTTGTATTTTACCTATTGTAGTATACAGAAATTGAGCTAAGCTTGTGTTGTCCTGTCTCCATATCTACATTCATCTAATCTAGTGCGGCTGTGTTTGCGTTTTGGTGTGTGCATGTAAGTGTTATGTCGTCTGCATAGGAAGCTATGAGTATTTGTTGTGTGTGGGGTGTGGGTATGTCATGCATGTATAGGTTGAAGAGTGTAGGAGAAAAGACAGATCCTTGTGGGATGCCATTTGTGAAGTTTCTGATGTTCGAGGAGTGACCAGCAAAAGTTACATGTGCATATCTTCCTGCTAAGTAGTTTGCCAGCCATCTTTTTGTGTTATTGTGCATGTTTGTGTTGAATATTTTGTTTGTGAGGTTGTGGCAGGGGATGGAATCAAAAGCTTTACTAATGTCTAGTGTGACAAGGAGTGTTCTATGTGGTGGCGTAGCTGAATTCATGACATCAAAAACTCTCTGTGTGAGGTCTGTAAGAAGAGTGTTTGTGGAGTGTAGTGGCCTAAAACCATGTTGTGATGGGGCTAGGGGTGTGTGAGGTGCAGTACCAGCCTTTTAGTGACTTTGGAGGGGGTGCAGAGGAGTGTGATAGGTCGATGTGAGGAAGGTAATGTGGGGTCTTTGTTGGGTTTGGGGATAGAGATGATAATGTCATGCTTCCAGATGTTGGATATATGTTGTGTGAGTAGCTGTAGTTTGTTATGTTGGTGAGTGCTTGTATGCCTTGTGGTCCAGTGTGTTTAAGGTGTATGTTGCTTATGTTGTCTGGTCTTCAGGGAGATGAGTTCTTCATCTGGTTGTAAGTGAAAGGTGCAAAGTTTGGGTCTGTGGGGAACTGTCTCTTATGTCGGATGATACGTTGGTCATCACGATGGGGGTTTAGATGGCTGACATGTGAAAAGTGATTGATGAGAGTGTTTGCATGTTGTTTGTTTGAAGGTATGATGTCTGTTGTTGTGATGGCAGCGTGTGATTGTGTAGTGTTGCTGTTGGAGAGTGTGATGCTGTTTAGTGTTTTGTAGAGTTTGCTGGTGTTTTTTTTTGTGATCAAGTGTTTGAAGATAATTATTCCAATTTAGTGTTTGCTGTTCTGATATTGTTTATTTGAGTGTTGAGTTCATGTATTTGTTGTATGGTGTCATGCGTATGTGGTGTTCGGGAGTGTCATAATGTGTCCCGTTGTCTGATGAGGCCTTGAATTTCTGGTGTGAAATTGGGGTTATATCTTTTTCTGTTGCCTCCAGGGATGTGTTGTTTGTCTGTGTTTTGTATAATTGTATTGAAAGTGTGCAAAGCGGTGTTGATGTTTGCGATGGATATACTGTTTAATGTTTCAAAGTGTTGTTCTGTTTCATTTGTGAAGGCCTCCCAGTTGGCTCTCTTATAATTAGTGTATGTATGTCTGTGGCCAGCTGGGATGATTCTGGTTTTGGTAGTGATGATGATCGGGGGTGGTCAGAGCTAAGGGTTCTGACCACTCTCCAGTATGTTGTGGGGGTGAGGTTTGGGGAACAGAAGGTAATGTCTGGGGAGGATGGGAGGAAGAGGGCTTGGTGTGGGATATGGGTATGATGATTGGGATGATTGAGTATGAAAAGATGATCTGTCTGGGTCGGTAGTGCCAGCCTTTTATCTGTGTCAGGGTTGTTGACATACCAGGCCGACGCCTTGGCACTGAAATCACCACCCAGGATGATGTTGGGTATGTTAGTGATATGTATTTGTGGAGAGTAATTTTGAGGTACTGTGGGGGATGATTGGGGGGGAATGTATATGTTGGCATTTGTTGTGTGTGATTTGTTACCAGTGCTTATTTTGATTGATTGTATTTCTGTCGTAGTGTCATGTGGGGGGAGAAGTGACTTTGTGTGTGCACTGGTATCTGAAAAGTTGACGGATTTGTGTACCAGGGTGATGAGTCCACCGCCACCGCCGTCGGCCCAGTCTTGTCTGATGGTGGTGAAATTATGAAATGTACAGTTGTTTTTTGTGTTGTTCGTAGTTTTTTTCTTGTAAGATGGCAATGTGTACAGTACATCCTTCAACTTTGCGAACTTTAACTTTGCGATTCACCAATTTTGCGAGGTAGTTCCAAAAGTCATGTATTTTTTAACATTTATGAACTTTGCAACTGATCACACACTTTGCGAGGTCGAGTGGTGGGAGAGTCGTCTTCCCGCACTACTTTGCCAACCCGAGTAATGATGTCATGGTTCATTGGGAGTACTGAGCCTCCTAGTTCAGTGGTCTGCCGCCCCGCCACGTTTGTTTGCACCTGTTTCCAACCAAGGTCACTGACCCTCACAATTTCGTGGTGCTCCTCGCAATACCCCAGCAGTCTAACCTTGCACGAGTGTTATCATGGCGCCAACGGGTAAGAAGAACAAGAAAACAATTTTGGAGACCAAACTGAAAATGATTGAAAGGAAAAAAGCAGGTGAAGGTAATTCTGCTATTGGTCAGGAGTTTGGTGGTGGTGAATCGACAGTGAGAATGATTTTAAAGAACCGTGAACAAATCAAGCAAGCAGCGAATAACTATGGAGGTGCTCAATTTGATGGTAGAATGCTGGTGGACAACAAAGAAGTTCTTAATAAAAATGGAAAGATATCTTGCTCACTACATTCAATGAAAGGAAAAGGAAGGGGTTGCATTAGATGGGCACCATATAAGGGAGCAGGCAAAGATATTCTATCAAACGTGCCTTAAAAAAGCCATTAATCCTCCAAGAAAACCTTTCAAGGCATCGAATGGGTGGCTATGCCAGTTCCTCAAAAGGAAGGGGTTTAAACACATCAGGTTCAGTGGCGAGTGAGGCAGTGCCGACTACAAATTGGTCGGCTTCACCCCAAGGTAAGCACTTTTTCCCACTCTTTCTCTCGACTCTACCTCTTAATTTTATGATGATAAATGAAACAAACATGAACTGATGTACTGTACAGTAATATTAATAAGAAAACATCATAGGTAAGAAACATTAAAAAAAAAATGCATTTACACTGATATGAAGACTGGAGTGGTTTACGGGACTGGTGGCGGGGCGAGGCTTGGCTACTGTGGCCCCGCGGGGCCTACGTCATCACTATCACTGTCGGTAGATATTTCCACAACTTGCTGTGTTTTTTCTGCCTCTCTCATGAATCCCTCGAAGTCAGAATCATCACTGGGGTCATCGGAATGAAAAAGGTTAGGGATGCTAGGATCGCTGGCTGCTTGGGGAGGGGTGGCAGGACGGCTGGTCGATGGGGCAGGGTCTCTTGGGGTTCTCTTGAATTTTGTGATTAGAGACTGCTTCCTCTTGTTAACCCCATCTCTGTGGAGGTCAGCATAAAAGCGAAGCGGCTGAGAATTAACGATACATAACCTGGCCAATATTCTCGCCATCATTGACCAGCTGAAAAAAACCATTGTGAACAACGAATGTGACAATTTAGGGCTCAGCAAGCATGCCACGGTGTTGACAGGGCCCTTCATTTTTATGCTGACCTACACAGAGATGGGGTTAACAAGAGGAAGCAGTCTCTAATCACAAAATTAATAAGACCCCAAGAGACCCTGCCCCAACGACCAGCCGTCCTGCCACCCTTCCCCAAGCAGCCAGCGATCCTAGCATCCTTAACGTTAACTTTTTCATTCTGATGACCCCAGTGACGATTCTGACTTCGAGGGATTCATGAGAGAGGCAGAAAAAACACAGCAAGATGTGGAAATATCTGCCAACAGTGATAGTGATGACTTAGGCCCCGCAGGACGACAGTAGCCAAGCCTCGCCCCGCCACCAGTCCCGTACACCAAGCCAATCTTCACATCAGTGTAAATGCATTTTTTTAAAAAATGTTTCTTACATATGATGTTTTCTCATTAATATCACTGTACAGTACATCAGTTCGTGTTTGTTTCATTTATCATCGTAAAATTAGGTAGAGTCGAGAGAAAGAGTGGGGAAAAGTGCTTACCTTGGGGTGATGTCGACCAATTTGCCTTTATTTCATATATTTAATTGTTTGAATTTTGCAAATTTTGATTTTGCGAGGGTTTTTGTCGACCATATTCTCACAAAATTGGAGGAAGCACTGTATGTTGTGTTGTTTGATGAGTTGTGTGAGTTCTTGTTTTTTTGTGTTTATGCTATCTATGTTTAGTAGGAGATTGTTTATGTTATTTGTGCGGTGTGTGTTGGGTGCTGCAGCACAGAGAGGAGGTGGTGGTGAAGGGGAAGGGGTAGGAGAAGGTTGTGATGGAGGTAAGGGCTGGTGTGGATTAGTTTGGGGTGGGATAGGAGGGGTTAGGGGATTGGATGGTGTGGGAAGGATTCGTGGGTTAGGTTGAGGAGGTGTGGGGGAAGTAAGAGTAGGGTTGGTGAGGGGGTTAGTGGGTGAGGGGAAGGAACATAAGGAGCAGGTCCAGGTGTTTGTGTAGTCTTTTTTGAATACAAGTGTTGTGCAGGTGTAATGGGTCCAGTTCTTGCAAGAATTGCACTGAACTGAACCCTTTATCTGTTGACTTGGCGTAATAGGTTTTGAGCACGTTGGACATCTGTATTTGTTGGGGGGCCCTGGATTGCTCTCAATGTCCCCGGCGAGAAGTCGTCGAGAAATGACCGCCGGGGAGTTATTTCTCTGTGTAGAAAAAACGGTGTTGTTGTGTGTGATGTGTGGAAAGATGTGGTACTTGCCTGGGCAACCGAAGCCACTCCCAGGTTCTCGGGCCCCATGAGGGGCCGGGGGGGGTGGTTTGGCCCCCATGCTGTCCTCCTCTTCTCCTCAACAGCCTCTATGGGGTAGACCCACGGCGAAGACGCCACTGCTGCAGGTCCACAATTTGGTGTATAAACATTTACTGTAGGACAATTCAGATTGGTTTTGCATACCGCAAAACAAAATTATCTTATGATTGCGCTGCAGTGCGGGAGCAGTGTTTTGCACGGCCATTGTTGTTGCTCACTTATTTTTTCCCCTGCCTTCATTTATTTATGCTTCTATCTGCCTAATTTTTTATTCATGTAATCTCGAGTAGTTGCACTTGCTTGGTGTTGATAAAAACATTCGGCTAATGTAAATTATGCACTAATTTACAATGTTTTTTTCTTTACTTCTTGTTTCCTCATAGAAGTACTGTAATCCCTCCAATATCCTTTGTAATAGAGCCAAAGGCATGTCCGAATATTGGTTTTGTCCGGATATTGGTCCTGAAGCTCCAGCACTGGTTTTTCTTGACCCTAACCTAACCTAACCTAAATCAGAAAACTACCTTCCTACCTCCCTTGTGGACATGTATAGCACGTATTTAGGTCCCTTTTCTCATAAATAATGCACACATAGCATGAATTTATTCAATTTTAACCAAAAAATGATGATTTAGGGGTGAGTGAGTTATAGGAGCTCAGAACTTGCCAGCATAGTATAAGTAAGTATCGGACATGGAAATCATCTTTTCTCACATTTTATGCATTAAATTATTGGATACAAAGCATCAAATACAGTAAATGATGTTAATTGCTACCAGAAAAATGGTTAGGTTAGGTTTGGTTAGGTTAGGTTAAGTTAGGATAGGTTTGGTTAGGTTAGGTTAGGTTAGGTTAGGTTAGGTTAGGTTAGGTTATGACCGGACATGAAGTTCACTGCTTCAATCTTTTTCATAGCTGGTGCACTTAATAACCATGCATGAAAGAATTAAATTAAAAGCAGGAATTTATGATTAACACAATGTTAGGTTAGGTTAGGTTAGGACTGGACATGAAATTCACTGCTTCAACCTTTTTTCTAGCTGTTTTACTTAAGAACCATGCATGGAAAAGTTAAATAGGAAGCAGGAAATTATGATTAACATTTTTGGTAATTTTTTAACACATGTACAGCATGATGAAAACAGGTTAGGCATGAAAATCTTTATGTTAACCATAGGTTAGGTTAGGTTATGACTGGACATGAAATTAACTGCTTCAACCTTTTTTCTAGCTGTTTTACTTAAGAACCATGCTTGGAAAAATTAAATAGGAAGCAGGAAATTATGATTAACATTTTCGGTAATTTTTTAACACATGTACAGCATGATGAAAACAGGTTAGGCATGAAGTTAGGGTACTTACGAACAAAAAGCGGCCGTCCTGATGTAATAACCCACTCTATCATCTCAGACTCTGACAGGAAGACGTTGCACCTGACACACCTTTCCACTTGAGAATCATAGCACTTCTCACCAACACTTTCACCAAGGTTTTTTTTCTATAACTGGAATAACATCACTTCACTGCACTGTACACAACAGTAAATTCCCGTGTGGTCTAGTGACGATCCATGGAGAATTTAGTCGCTGTCAGAGTCCAAGATGAACAGACGGAGGCGGCTTAGGGGCATCTTGGTGCGACGTGGTGATACACTATCCACTACAGAGGACTCCGAAGATAGACGCAAACTAACATCCAGTGGTGATTCAGCCGTGCCTTATGTGCTGGGCTGTGGCTTGGAGCTAGAAGGCCTGTCTTCGTGAGATGATGGTGTGGAGCGAGAGTGGACGACGACAGGGTTGACTGGCCTGAAAAAATTATCAGTGGTTGATTGACGCAGAGGACGACGATTTTGACGATTAATGATGCGTTGCCTGAAACCTCGCACTTCACTCGCCAATTCCAATGACCCCATCTCTCTGTCGCAGCCCGGGTGTTCTAGGTAGTCAAGGACGAACTCCACATAGTGCCGGATAGTGCTCAGCCTGGGGATCGTTGGGGTAGTTGCAACCTGTGAGGAGTCCGCATCATCGTCGCTGTCCTCGTCAGAATCTTCCTGCTGGGTACTGGGACCAGCAACAGTAGATGCGATCTCGGTATTAGACATGATCTGATACCCAGGATCGCCCTCGTCGTCATCCAACCACTCGCGCACTTCGTCGACATCCACATCGTCTCCACCCGTACGAAGCCTTGCATGAAAGTCATCCACGTCAAAACCCAGAAAATCGTGCACCACGTCACTTCCATGAAGCAGGCGAGACCAACCATTTTCTAAAGTCTTGACAGAGAGTTCATTCCATGCATTTGCCCAGTTGTAGATGGCAGACTTGAGGATGTATCGGCGAATGGTTTCGAGTGTTTTTTGTCCTCGCATGTCACGTCCTTCCCTGTGATCGTCCTCGTCCTCGTACACAGCCATCACCTCATCCAAAAACTTCTGTCGGTATAGCCTCTTCGTTGCCACAATCACTCCCTGGTCCATTGGTTGGATGAGAGCAGTTGTATTAGGTGGCAAAAACAGACACCTGATGTGACCATTCTCTGCCACCAACTCCTTGTCTGACGGATGCGCAGGTGCATTGTCAAGAATCAGGAGGGCCTTTACCTGGTCCCGTCGGATTTTCAGTGTCTCCGTCTGATAACGAATGACCTCCTTAACAAAGTGTTGGTGGAACCAATTCTTGAAGATCTTGGTTGTGAACCAAGCCTTCAGAGAATGATACCACACGACAGGAAGGGCATTCATTAACCCACGAAGGCACCTAGGCTGCTTTGCACGGCCTACAACAACGGGCTTGAGCCGGTGCATGCCGTTAGCATTGGCACAGCACAAAGCAGACACACGTTGCTTCGAGAGCTTGGGGCCAGGTAAACGCTTCTCCATCTCCTCAGCGAGAGTGTTTGTGGGTATTGAACGATAAAATAGGCCAGTTTCGTCAGCGTTGTAAACTCGACCGAGAGTGAGGCCCTCCCTATCATTCAAGCCCTTCACCTTCTGCCGAAACTGTTCTACTCCTTCGTCGTTAGCGTCCAGAGCTACGCCATGGGTCTTACGGTTGGGAAGTCCGTGTCGTAACTTAAACGCGAAGAGCCAACCTTCAGATGCCTTGAAGTGTGGGGCGTCGTGTAGCCTTGCGAACTTTTCAGCAGCAGCTTTCAGCTCCGTTCCACGTACCAACACACCAGCAGCACGTTGTTGTCGATACCAAATCAGCATGGAGCGGTCGATGTCTGCATACTTAGGAGTAAACATCACCTTCCTCTGCACATTTCGTCTGGTCTTCGATGCGAAATCAG
This sequence comes from Birgus latro, assembly GCA_018397915.1. Lineage (NCBI taxonomy): Eukaryota > Metazoa > Arthropoda > Malacostraca > Decapoda > Coenobitidae > Birgus > Birgus latro. Next base: position 15,289 of record JAGKTI010008877.1, read on the forward strand.
CCGTGTACTGCTGTAGTTTGTCTCGGGACTTCTTGATATCAAACAAGGTGGAGCGAGGGAGGTTGAACTCACGTAAGATGCGCCCTGTTGACCAGCCGGCATCCACCTTGTCCAATATCTGCCTCTTCTTCTCCAGAGTCAGAACCACTTTCTTCCTCTTGTCAGGAGGCGGGGCCATCATCACACACATGATGAAGAAGGTGAAGAGCAGTATCAAGCACTGTAGGAGGTAGGGTATCACCACAAAAGCAATCACTTCGGCCGCCATTTTCGGAGTTGTTCTTGAGGGAGGAGGGGTAATGGCGACCGATAGTGGCGCCACAAGTGTAAACAGAGTGGATCGGCGCGCGCGGGAAATTCAAACTGATGCGGTCCCAAAAAATTGAAAAGGTATCGATTTCTTTCGGATTTTTTTTGCATTTTGGGGGTTGGGCAGCCCACAATATCCGAATAGTGAGTATTTCCGAGTATTGGACGTCTGAATATTTGAGGGATTACTGTATATGTTTTATGGCAATTGTTACTGAGAAAGAGTTTTAGGAAATTTCATTAGCTATATTTTGGTATATAAACATTTACTGTTGGACAGTTCGGGTTGGCTTTACTTACTGCAAAAGAAAACTATCTTACAATCGCGTTGCAGTTCGGGAGCGGTGTTTTGCACGGCCAAAGTTGTTGCTAAATTGCTTTTTCCCCTGCCTTTATTTATGCCTATATCTGCCTGATTTTGTATTTATGTAATTTTGAATACAGTAAGACCTCACTATAATGGACTAATTGGGGTCCAAGCCAGTCCGAAATATGCGAAATTCCGATAAAAGCGACATCCAGACTTACCCCTGCTAATCCGGACTTTTTCCGATATATCAGACATTAGTCCGGATTGCATCAGTGGTTTTCAACACCATTGCAGTATTGTACTGTGTTATTCCTTCACTACATTAATCAAATGGTATAATAATACTGTAGTGTGCACTGAAAAACATGTCTTTTACTTGTCTTATTGTGGTGAACATAGCTGAAGTTGTCAGGCAGTCTGGACTGCTTTCTGGCTATATCGGACTTTTTCTGATATGTATAGGAGTTTAGTCCGGTAGCTCCTCGATTCCGATAAAAGCGAATTCTGGTGTACTGAAGTCCGTTATATCGAGGTTTTACTGTAGTTGTACTTACTTATGGTGTTGATACAAATGATCGGTGAATATAAATTATGCGCTAATTTACAATGATTTTTCTTTCCATAAAGGAAAAAAATCAAGGGGCGATTTTGTTTGACGCAGCTTGTGTCGTCCATTAACGAGCGGGTGAGATTAGGTTCGACGCAGCCTTCGTCATCCAGTAACGAGTGGGTGACTTTTGCACCGCTACCCTAAGTATCGAAAGGGTTAATGTGCCCAACTTCCTTCTTGCTTTTCCATTATTGTTAACCTGAGGAATCCCATTGACGTATGAGTATGTCACGATGTTTTGTCACAGCTACACCCATCAATGTATGGGTATGTCGCGCACTTGCAAGGGTCATAATTTGCACAATTTTTAAGTTTCATGGGTGATTTTTGGTAGGCATATGTAGGAGACCTTCCTCTACCTGCTGTCAAGCGGGGATACTGCCTGGCCCCACCTATCCTCCCCTCCCCCCTCCCCCCCCACACTGGGCAATTCACCTGTTAGCAGTAAGCTGGCCACTAAAGGTATGTTGCCCCATGGTCTCTCCAATGACGAAATTGATGGTGAAAGTGACTCCTGAGGTGGAGGACAAAGAAATAAAGAAGCTAGAGCAAGAAACAAACAGAAGTGATGAGGTGGTAATGTCATAAAGGAAGGTGCCACATGTGGATGTGTTTGGTGACTGAACAATGCTTCTATTGCCTATATAAATGTGTTAAAATCAATATAGTCTGTTACTACACATAAATTCGTACCAAATACATATATAAATACGTAATTGAAAGTGGCTTGAATTAGTTAACCCTTCCATAGTTCGTTTTCTTTAGCTAGGTACCCTGGAAAAGAAGGAAAACGTAAGGTTGCATGACACCTGTATCAACAGTTCTAAGCACAGGATCGTGATTTCTCTATGAATTTTCGATGTTTCTCACCAAAAGTGAAGGTTTGAGCCAATAAAAAAAAAATTCAAAAAATGCTCGGGATTTTGGCGTATTGTAGGTTGGAAATCGGTCGGGACGTGATGGTTAAGCTAGACCAAAATAAACCTAATCTAACCTGCCATGTGGAAATAGGTGGTGGGTCTAGTCTTTACATAAGCAGCATTGTACGCTGGTTCTCTGAGAGAGGAAGACCTCGGTCCTTGCTAGTCGTCTCGATCAACGCAGGTTTATGTACATCAAGTAGCATACCAGCTGACAGAGGTATTATAAATCTCAAGACATAGAATTACTTGATGGTGAAATGAGGGTGTAGAAGCTGCAGTTAAGGAGAAAAGAAGGCTTTTCTGGGAGTGGAGAACGGGTCAGTAGCAGAGAGGAATAGTTGACTGCCAAATGTAGGGCTAGAGGAGAGGTTTACAGGGCAAAGTCTGGATCTCAGACTCTTTTACTTGGTAACCTCAATAGTGGGGAAATGAAGAATATACTTAAGGTGGCAAATCAAATGAAGAGAGAGAATAGGGATATTGTAGGTGAGCAGTGGGTGAAGAATGATGAAGAAAAGGAAGTGGTGAAGAGTGGGGATATTAAGATGCCTGGAGAGAGCACTACAGCTGGTTGTTGCATGAGGAGTTTGACTGGGACAGGGATGGTTTGGAGCCAGCAGATCCAGTGTTTGGCCTTTGGCCTTTGATTGTTACAGCTACTGTGGGCAGGACAACAGGTAGGATGGTGGTGGGGAAGGTAGTGGGTGTGTCTGAGTTGACTGTGGAAATGTTGAAAGCCTCAGGAGATATAGGAGTGTGGTTAGTCACTGATTCGATAAATATGATTATATATGAGTGTATTGTCCCAGATGATTGGCTGAAGTGTGTAATTGTAAATGTGTACAAGGGGAAGGGGAAGGATGATGCCCTGGAAAGAGGAAATTATAGTGGCCCAAAACTTTTCAACCAAATAATGAAGGTGATGGAGAGAGTTCTAGAAGGTATGATTAGGGAAAGAGTAAATATTGATGAGATGCAGTTTGGGTTTATGCCAGGCAAAGGGACCACTGATACCGTATTCATTGTTTGACACCTTCAGGAAAAATATGTAGGAAAGAAAAGGATACTGTACTTTGTTTTTTGTTGATTTCAAGAAGGCCTTTAACAGTCCCTAAAGAGGTGAAGTGGGTTATGAGAAGGCATGGGATCCAGGAGTGGCTGGTTAGGGTGGTTATGTCCATGTATGTGGGTGCTTGCACCCAGGTAAGGTTGAATGGATTTTTGAGTGAGGAGTTTTCTGTGAATGTTGGTGTGCTTCACGGGTCAATCTTGATCCCTTTGTTGTTTATTATGATATGTGAAGTCTTTCTTTCCTTTATTCTTTCCTCGTCCTTCTGTCTGTGGTTGACTCTACACTGAGTGACAAGCCAAATGGTTTCCTGTACACCAGGAAACCATTTACTATGCTGTGTGTTAACCATATAACCAAATTTTGGCACCTAGTTGTTTAGTGGGTAATTACGGTGCTCCAACTGGATTGAGCGGGTGAAGTTTTGAATCCAAGGGGTGGTTGGGGTATATTGCTCATGTAATGCCACTCAGGGATGAGTGAGACTGGTCACTCTCATCTTAAATGTCAGGACCAACTTGCCTCGTTCCGGGCTCCTACGCTGCTTTGTGGGGCAATATAGGATTGGATGATGGATGGATGGATAAAGCTCTTTCAAGCGACTTCAGCAATGGACTTCCGTTGGAGATTTTCTATGCAGATGATTTGGTGTTGATTGCAGAGAATGAAAGGGAGGCAGAGGAAAGATTTAGGAAATGGAGAGATGGTATGGGGCACAAGAGCTTAAGAGTAAATGCAGGTAAAATAATAATGGTGGTATCTAGGGCTGGGGGCGGTACTGTCAAAGAAGAGGGAGAGTGGCCGTGTGCAATTTTCCACAAGGGCGTGGGACGTAGTAGTAGTAGTTGCTCCCTAGGCAGTCTGGCCAAACAGCCCCGAGTCCCTAAGGAAGGCCATGACTGGGACCGGACTTTCCCATAGAGCTCTCAAAGAGTGTATGTTGTGTTGTTGGCATAGGTGATTGTAATGCAGTCTTCCATGATGTGCTTAATAGTATGGGGTGCTGTGTTATATCCTCGACAGGCATCAGTGACGGAGTCATCCAGCCTCTTCTGATAAGAGGGCTGGATGATGCCCACATCTCAGCCTGACCAGGTGGACCCTGTCCTGACGAGGGAGATAGGATTCAGAAGGTCGGATATCAGGAGGCCGTGCATGTAGCTGTGTGTTGTTTTTGAGTGACTGAGTGGAGCGTTGATAGATTTGAGTATGAATATACTTCTGGAAGCTGGTGTGAGGGGGGGGAGGGCGATGAGAGTATTTGTGTATGATATTGCATGCTGGGTGTTGTTTTGATGTTCCTTGGTGTGTGTGTGTTTGTGTGTGTGGATGTGCTGCCATGTAGTGTAATGGATGTTGTGGGTTTGTGGAGGATGCAGTGAGAATTTAGGTGCCTCTCGTGTCTAGATGATCCTTGGCTTTGGGGACTTTGGTTTCTTGGTGTAGGTGGTCTGTAGGTGTAATAGCTGTGCAGTGTGTGATTATTTTTAGGGACTTGTTTTGTATGGTCTGAAGAGTGTTGCAGTGTGTTTTAGTGAGGTTAGGAGCCCAAGCAGGGCTTGCATACTTCATCACTGAATGTATGTATTGTTTGTATACTGTGGTGGTGGTTTCTTTGTTGTGTCCAGATGTTGTATGGGCAAGTGACCTCAAGGCATTGAGTTCGTTTCGTTTCGTTTCGTTTCGTTTTTGAAGGCTCCAACATGCTTCCATGTGTTGGCCTTGGTCACCTAGTGGCGGCTTTCCACGCTGCTCGATCCCTGGCAGCCTCCCTGTTCAATCCCTTAACCCTTAAGTCACATTTAATGACCTCGTCCCATGTCTTTTTCGGTTTACCCCTCCCAACCCCTCCCCCAATATTAACACTTCTCACCCTCTGTACCCAATTATCATCCCCCATCCTCTCCACATGTCCAAACCACCTCAGCCTACCTCTCCTCATCACAACACCAATACACTCCAGTCCCATCCTACCCCTCAACTCTTCTATCATAAATTTAGCCCCCCCATGCCCTGCACGCAGGGACGCACTGCACATCCACCTAATCATTGTCATTTCTGTACGTTTAAATCTGCGAATATCCTCTTCCTTTACTGCCCAGGTCTCACTACCATACAGCATCACACTCCTGACACATGCTGCATACAAAGACCCCTTAGCACGTAAGGAGAGTCCTCTCAGTGTCAGGAGAGGCAACAGCTCCCTGAACTTCTTCCAACCACTTCTCACTCTAGCAACCGAGCTAACTCCAGCCCCACCTCCGGCACATAACATGTCTCCCAAATAACAAAACTCCTCCACACACTCAAGAGACTCACCTGCAAGTTCAACCCTCTCATGCCCAACAATCTCCACCTGCTCTCCCCAACACGCCGCACACATGAAATCAGCATTATCTCGCAGTCTACCTCTAATACCACTACATCTCTTGTGCACCCACATATCACAAACACTACACAAGATGGAATTACTTCCCACCCCCATGTGGCAAACTGCACATGGCCACTCTCCCTCTCCTCTGATTGTACCGCCACCAACCCTAGATATCATCACTTTTGTTTTATCTGCATTTACCCTTAAGCCCTTGTACCCCATACCATCTCTCCACTTCTTAAATCTTTCCTCAGCCTCCCCTTCATTCTCCACAATCAACACCAATTCATCAGCATACAACATCTCCCATGGGAGTCCATCTCTGATGTCATGTGAGAGGGCTTCAAGCACCATGATAAACAACAAGGGACTCAAAACTGACCCCTGATGCACACCAACATTCACGGGAAACTCATCACTCAAAACTCCATTCACTCTTACCTGGGTGCAAGCACCCACGTACATGGCCATAACCACCCTAACCAGCCACTCTTCCAACCCCAGCTTTCTCATTGCCCACTTCACCACCTCTCTAGGGACTCTGTCAAAGGCCTTTTCCAAATCAACAAAAACAAAATACAATTCCCTTTTCTTACCAATATATTTTTCCTGAAGCTTTCGAACAATGAATATGGCATCAGTGGTCCCCCTGCCTGGCATAAACCCAAACTGCATCTCACTGAAATTCACTCTTTCTCTAATCATACCTTCTCGAACTCTCTCCATTACTTTGATTATCTGATCTAAGAGCTTTATACCTCTGTAATTTCCTCTTTCCCGGGCATCACCCTTCCCTTTGTAGACATTTACAATTACACTCTTCAGCCAATCATCTGGGACCACACACTCATTTATAATCATATTTATCAGGTCAGTGACTAACCTCACCCCAGTATCTCCTGAGGCCTTCAACATTTCGGCAGTCAACCCAGACACACTTGCCACCTTCCCCACCTGCATCCTGCCTATTGCCTCACTCACAGTAGCAGCGTCAATCAAAGGCTAAGGCCCAAACACTGGATCAGCTGGCTCCAAACCTTCCCTATCCCAATCAAACTCCTCATTCAACAACCTATTGCCTCACTCACAGTAGCAGCGTCAATCAAAGGCTAAGGCCCAAACACTGGATCAGCTGGCTCCAAACCTTCCCTATCCGAATCAAACTCCTCATTCAGCAACCGGCTATAATGCTTTCTCCATGCATCTTTAATATCCTCACTGTTCACCACTACCCTTCCTTCATCATTCTTCACACACTGCTCGCCTACAATGTCCCGATTATCCCTCTTCACCTGATTTGCCACCCTAAAAACCATATTTTTCCCTCCTCCATGATTTAGATTATCAAGTAAAAGTCTCTGTGACTCAGACTTCGCCCTGTATACCTCTCTTCTAGCCCTGCGCTTGGCAGCCAAGTACTCCTCCCTGTTACCACCCTTCTTCCATTCCCGAAAAAGCCTTCTTTTCTCCTTAACTGTAGCTTCTACACCTTCATCCCACCACCAAGTTACTTTATGTCTTGGTGGGCCTCTTGTCCAACCGCATATTGCATCGGTAACTCTCAAGAGGTTGTTCTTAAGAGCTCTATACTGTTCATTAACGTCTCTATCAACGGCTTCCTGTTCAGCCACCACTCTCCTCATCTCACTGTAAAAGGCATCCCTTACTGATTGGTTTCCCAGCTTCCATATTTTCCTCCTAGGTACATATGTCCTCCTTCTCATCACTCGTTCCTTAAGCACCATGTCACAAATCAACAGTTTGTGCTGCTGCACACACTCCTCGCTTCCTACAACTTTAACATCCCTCACTAATCTCCTATCAACCCTCCTGACCAGAAAATAATCTATCTGACTACTATTTCCCCCGGACTCATACGTAATCAATCTACTCACTCTTTTTCTAAAATGTGTGTTGCACACAATCATGTCCATAGCCTCCCCAAACTCGAGTATTCTTTTCCCTTCCGCATTCCTCACACCATATGCACATCCTCCATGGACTCCTTCATAACCTTGAGCTGCTTCACCAACATGACCATTTAAATCCCCTCCCAGAACCACTACCTCATCATCGCCCATACCACTTACTACACGTATTAAATCATCCCAAAATCTATCCTTCTCTGCGTCATCCAATCCTACCTGTGGAGCCACTGCATTCCACAAACACTCTTCTTACAGACCTTACACAGAGAGTTTTTGATGGCATGAATTCAGCTAGGTCACCACACAGAACATTCCTTGTCACACTAGACATTAGTAAAGCTTTTGATGTTTGTGATGTGTTGTTTAAATGACATTGATGTATTGTATGTTACACCATGGTTTTGTGTGTGTGTGTGTGTGTGTGGGTGGTAGGGGAGTGTTGTTTATGGTGAGTCGTGCAAAGTGACTGTGTTCTACTGTCCAGTTTGTGAGAAGGGTCACTGTAGATTTGGCTGGGGCTATTTTGAGCCTGTTTGTGGTGAACCATTCGTGTAGTGTGTTGAGGTAAGGTTGGAGGATGTGTGCAGCTGTGTTTGCGTTTTGGTGTGTACATGTAAGTGTTATGTCGTTTGCATGTGGGGCGTGGGTATGTTGTGCATGTGTAGGTTAAAGAGTGTAGGGGACAAAACAGATCCTTGGGGGGTGCCATTTGTGAAGTTTCTGATGTTTGAAGACTGACTGGCAAGTGTTACATGTGCAAATCTGCCTTCTGAGTAGTTTGCCAGCCATCTTTTTGTGTTATTGTGCATGTTTGTGTTGAATATTTTGTTTGTGAGGTTGTCGTGGGGGATGGCATCAAAAGCTTTACTAATGTCTAGTGTGACAAGGAATGTTCTGTGTGGTGACCTAGCTGAATTCATTCCATCAAAAACTCTCTGTGTAAGGTCTGTAAGAAGAGTGTTTGTGTAGTGCAGTGGCCTAAAACTGTGTTGTGATGGGGCTAGAGGGGTGTGAGGTGTAACTAGTTGTAGAACCAGTCATTCTGACTTTGGAGGGGGTGCAGTGGAGTGTGCTGGGGCGGTGTGAGGGAGGTAACGTGGGGTCTTTGTTGAGTTTGGGGATAGTGATGATAATGCCATGCTTCCAGATGTTAGGTATTATGTTGTGTGAGTAGCTGTAGTTTGATATGTTGGTGAGTGTTTGTATGCCCTGTGGTCCAAGTGTTTAAGGTGTAAGTTGCTTACATTGTCTGGTCCACAGGCAGATGAGTGCTTGAGGTTGCTGATGATGTGCTTTGTCTGGTTGTAAATGATATGTGCAAAGTCTGAGTCTGTGGGGAACTGTCTCTTACGTCGGATGATACGTCGGTTGTCGCGATGGGGGTTTAGATGGCTGACATGTGAGAAGTGATTGATGAGGGTGTTTGCTTGTTGTTTGTTTGAAGGTATGGTGTCTGTTGTTGTGATGGCAGCATGTGGTTGTGTAGTGTTGCTGTTGGAGAGTGTGATGCTGTTTAGTGTTTTGTAGAGTTTGCTGGTGTTTGTTTTGTGATCAAGTGTTTGGAGATAATTATTCCAATTTAGTGTTTGCTGTTCTGATATTGTTTATCTTAGTGTTGAGTTGTACGGTGTCATGTGTATGTGGTGTTGGGGAGTGTCGTAGTGTGTCCCATTGTCTGATGAGACCTTGGATTTCTGGTGTGAAGTTGGGGTTGTGTCTTTTTCTGTTGCCTCTAGGGATGTGTCTTTTGTCTGTGTTTTGTATACAGTAATCTATCTACTTTCCGGACGACCACTATCCGGTTACCTCACTGTTCGGACATTGTAGGCTGATGGCTGAAACCCAAAATGCCCAAAAATTCGAAAAAACCCGGAAAGAATCCTTTTTTTTTTTGGACTGCGCCAATTTGAATTTCCCGCATGTGCCGACCAACTGTGTTTTCGCACCACCCGCCTCTGTCCGCTCTCCTCTCATTTCCCGCTCAGCTGCCGGTTTGTGAGAACCCTGTCATCATGGCTCCTCAAGTGGTTGCTTTTGTGGTGATCCCCTACCTCCTGCAGGGCTTGGTGCTGCTCTGCACCTTCTTCATCGTGTGTGTGATGATGGCCCCGCCGCCTGAGAAGAGGAAGAGAGTGGTGTTGACTCTGGAGAAGAAACGGGAGATATTGGAGAAGGTGGACACTGGGTGGCCGACATCTCGGATCCTATGTGAATTGAACCTCCCTCGCTCTACCTTGTTTGATATCAAGAGGTCCCGAGACAAACTCCACCAGTACACAGCTGTCTTCGCTTCGAAAACCAGACGAAACATGGAGAGGAAGATGATGTTTACTCCTAAGTATGCAGACATTGATCGTTCCACGCTCATCTGGTATCGACAACAATGTGCTGCTGGTGTGTTGGTATGTGGAATGGAGCTGAAAGCTGCTGCCGAGAAGTTCGCAAGGCTTCTCGACACCCCAGACTTCTAGGCATCTGAAGGTTGGCTCTTCACATTCAAGTTATGGCACGGACTTACCGATCGTAAAGCCCATGGTGAAGCTCTGGACGCCAACGACGAGGGAATAGAAGAGTTTCGGCAGAAGTTGAAGGGCTTGATTGACTGAGAGGTCCTCACTCTTGGTCAAGTCTACAACGCTGACGAAATTGGACTATTCTGTCGTTCAGTGTCCACAAACACTCTTGCTGAGGAGACGGAGAGTGTATACCTGGCCGCAAGCTCTCCAAGCAACGGGTCTCTGCTTTGTGCTGCGCCAATGCTAACAGCATGCACCTCCTCAAGCCCGTTATTGTTAGATGTGCAAAAGCAGCCTCGGTGCCTTCGTGGGTTAATGGATGTCTTTTCTGTCGTGTGGTATCATTCTCTGATGGCTTGGTTCACAACCAAGATCTTCAAAGATTGGTTTCACCAACACTTTGTCAAGGAGGTCATTCATTATCAGACGGAGACACTGAAAATCCCTTGCGACCAGGTAAAAGCCCTCCTGATTCTAGACAATGCACCTGCGCATCTGTCTGAGAAGGAATTGGTGGCTGAGAATGGCCGCATTAGGTGTCTGTTTTTGCCACCTAATTCGACTGCTCTCATCCAACCAGTGGACCAGGAAGTGATTGTGGCAACGAAGAGGCTCTACCGACGGAGGTTTTTGGACGAGGTGATGGTTGTCCACGAGGACGAGGACGAGCACAGGGAAGGACGAGACACTCGAGGACATCAGACTGTGGAAAACCTTCACCGCTACAAGTCTGCTATCTACAACTGGGCCAGTGCATGGATGGAAGTCTCTGTCAAGACTCTAGAAAATGGTTGGTCTTGTCTGCTTCATGGAACTGACGTGGTGCACGATTTCTTAGGTTTTGAGGTGGATGACTTCCATGCAAGGCTTCGTGCAGGTGGAGACAATGTGGATGTGGACGAAGTGCGTGAGTGGTTGGATGACGACAAGGGCGATCCTGGGTATCAGATCATGTCTGATATCGAGATCACATCTTCTGTTGCCAATACGAGTACCCATCAGGAAGATTCTGAAGAGGACAGCGACGATGATGTGGACTCCTCTTGGCTCGTCACTGCTCCAGCCATCCCCAAGCTGAGCGCACTCCGGGAACATGTGGAGTTCGTCCTGGACCTCCTAGAACACCTAGACTGCGACAGGGAGTTGAGGCCCTTGGGACTTGTGGAGGAAGTGCGAGCTTTCAGGCAGCGCATCATTAATCGTCAGAATCGTTATTGCTTGCGTCAATCAACCATTGACGGTTTTTTCAGGCCCGTCACCCCTGCCGTGCTAAGCCCTCGCTCCACACTATTTCCTCACCAAGATTGGCCTTCAAGCTCCGAGCCACAGCCCAGCACATCGGCCACGACAGAGTCACCACTGGATGTGAGTTTGCGGCTGTCTTCAGAGTCCTCTGCAGTGGGTAGCATATCATCACGTCCCACAGACGAGCCCCTAGGCCGCCTCTGTCAGCTCCTCTTGGACTCTGACAGCGATTAAGTATCAAGGACTCGCCGCTAGACCACATGGGAATTTACAGTTATGTGAAGTGATGTGCAGTGCAGTGAAGTGATGTGATGCAAGGTACAGATACTGTTTTGGGAAGGGAAACATTGTGGGAAGTGCTGGTGAGTGTAAAGTGCAGCGGAAGTGCCAAGGATTCTATGAATTTCTGGAGGTGCCTCAGGTGCACCTTTATTATTGTCAGAGTTTGGGAGGACGGAGTGGGTTATACTTCAAGACGGCGGCAGCATTCTCGTAAGTACCCTAACTTCATCAAAAATCCTTGTTTTGTTCTTCCCATATTATTAATCTCATACATAGACTGTATGAAAGATGATTTCCATAATGATTTTCTTGTCTAACTTTTTTTCAGCATGCTGTAAAGTGGTAAAAAATTCCCATAAATGTAAATCATAATTTCCTGTTATCAGTTTATTTTTTCATGCATTGTTACCACTAGTATTAAAGTGAACAAGCTGTGAAAAAGGTGAATGCTAGTGATTTTCATGTCTGGTACTTACACTAAGCTGCCAACTCAGTGAACACCTGTGCCTAACTTACCTCAGATTCATCCATTTGGGGTTAAAATTTAATGAATTCATGCTTTGTGTTCATTATTTTAGTACACAAGCTGTGAAAAAGGTGAATGCCAGTGATTTTCATGTCCGATACTTACTTTCAGCATGCTGTATTCTGGTGAATGCTTTTGCCATACCTAACTCTTAGTGAACATTTTTCTGGTAACAGTTTATTTATTTGATGCTTTGTATCTCTTTAGTCGATAAAATGTGAGAAATGATGATTTTCATATTGGCTGCCATGTCCGATTCTTACTTACACTAAGCTGTCAACTCATTGACCACCTATGCCTTACTTACCTCAAATTCATCCTTTTGGGGTTAAAATTAAATGAATTCATGCTTTGTGTTCATTATTTTAGTGCATAGGAAGTGAGAAAGGGTGATTTTCATAGTGATTTCCATGTCTGATACTTACTTACACTATGCTGGCAAGTTGTGAACACCTATGCCCTACTCACCTCAAAATCATAATTTTTTGGTTAAAATTCAATTAATTCATGCTTTGTGTGCATTATTTATGTGAAAGGGGACTTAAATAAGTGCTCTGCATGTTTGGTAGAGAGGTAGGTAGGTGGTTTTCTGATTTAGGTTAGGTTAGGGTCATGAATGACTGGTGCGGGAGCTTCAGGGCCACTATCCAGACAAGACCACTTTCCGGTCATGCCTTTGGCTCTGTTACATCGGATAGTGAGAAGATTACTGTAATTGTATCGTGCACAGCGGTGTTGATGTTTGTGATGGATGTACTGTTTAATGTTTCAAAGTGTTGTTCTGTTTCAGCTGTGAAGGCCGCCCACTTGGCTCTCTTATAATTAGTGTATGTGTCTGTGGCCAGCTGGGGTGATTCTTTGGTAGTGATGGTGATCGGGAGGTGATCAGAGTCAAGGGTTCTGACCACTCTCCAGTGTTGTGGGGGCGAGGTTTAGGGAGCAGAATGTGATGCCTGGGGATGATGGGAGAAAGAGGGCTTTTTTTTTTTTTTTTTTTGCAAGGAAGAAGGAACCAAAGGCCACAGGCCTGCATACTGTTCCCTCCAAGATAAGCAAAAACAATACAAAAGAGAGCCAAATTCAGGATCCGTTCAATTCGAGATGCCTGGACACACTGCGTTTGAAAGACTGGAGATCATAGGAAGTAGGAAATACAGACAGAGGAAGACAGTGTGGGATATGGGTATGTTGTTTGGGATTATTGAGTATGAAAAGATGATCTATCTGGGTTTTTAGTGCCAGCCCTCTGTCTGTGTCAGGATTGTTGACATGCCAGTCTGATGTCTTGGCATTGAAATCACTACCCAGGATGATGATGGGTATGTTAGTAATGTGGTGTATATGTGGAGAGTATTTGTGTGGTACTGTGGAGGATGATTGGGGGGGAATGTATATGTTGGTGATTGTTGTGTGTGATTTGTTACCAGTGTGTATGATTGGATTTCTGTTGTATTGTCATGTGTGGGGAGAAGTGACTTTGTGTGTGCACTGGTATCTGAAAAAATTGATGGATTTGTGTACCAGGGTGATGCATCCACTGCCACTGCTGTCGGCCCGGTCTTGTATGATGGTGGTGAAATTATGAAATGTATGTGTTTTTTGTGTTGTGTGTAGTTTTGTTTCTTGTAAGATGGCAGTGTGTATGTTGTGTTATTTGATGAATTGTGTGAGTTCTTGTTTTTTTGTGTTTATACCATCTATGTTTAATTGAAGGATGTTTATGTTATATGTGCAATGTGTGTTGGGTGCAGCAGCATGGGGGGGAGGTGGTGGTGTGGGTGGAGGGTAGGCAGTAGGAGAAGGTTGTGATGGAGGTAAGGGTTTGGGTGGATTAGGTTGGGATGGGATAGGAGGGGTTGTGGGATTGGATGGTATGGGAAGGATTGGTGGGTTAGGCTGAGGAGGTGTGGTGGAAGTAGGAGTAGCGTTGGTGAGGGGGATAGTGAGTGGGGGGAAGGAGCATAAGGAGCAGGTCCAGGTGTTTGTGTAGTGTTTTCTGGATGCAAGTGTTGTGCAGGTGAAGTGGGTCCAGTTCTTGCAGGAATTACACTGTACTGAACCCTTTGTCTGTCGGCCTGACATGATAGGTTTTGAGCATGTTGGACAAATATTTGTTGGTGGGTCCAGGGTTGCTCTCAATGTCCTCGGCTAGAAGTCATTGAGAATGACCGCCGGGGAGTCATTTCTTGGTGTAGAAAAAATGGTGTTGTTGTGTGTAATGTGTGAAGAGATGTGGCACTTGCCTGGGCGACTGAAGTCACTCCCAGGTTCCCTGTCCCTGTGAGGGGCCGGGGGGGTGGTTGCTGTGGTTTGGCCCCCATGCTGTCCTCCTCTTCTCTTCGACAGCCTCTAGGGGACCCATGGCGAAGACGCCACCGCTACAAGTCCGTGGGAAGTAATTCCATCTTGTGTAGTGTCTGTGATAAGTGGGTGCATAAGAGATGTAATGGTATTAGGAGTAGACTGCGAGATAATGCTGACCTCATATGTGCGTTGTGTTGGGGAGAGCATGTGGATATTGCCAGGCATGAAAGGATTGAACTTGCTGGTGAGTTGCTTGAGTGTGTGGATGAGTTTTGTTATTTGGGAGACATGTTATGTGCTGGAAGTGGGGCTGGAGCTTTCTCTGTGGCTAGAGTGAGGAGTGGGTGGAAGAAGTTCAGGGATCTGTTGCCTCTAGGGCTCTCCCTCCTTGCCAAGGGATCTTTGTATGTGGAATGTGTTAGGAGTGTAATGTTATATGGTAGTGAGACTTAGACAGTGAAGGAAGAGGATGCTGACAGGCTCAAGCACACAGAAATAGCAATGATTATGTGGATGTGCAGTGTGTCCCTGAGTGTGAGGCCTGGAGAGGCTAGGTTTATGATGGAGGAGTTGAGAAGTAGAATGGGACTAGACTGGTGTGATTAGGAGGGGTAAATTGAGATGGTTTGGGCATGTGGAGAGGATGGGGGATGACATTTGGGTGCATCAAGTGAGAGGAAGTGTTAATGTTAGGGGTAGGATAGCAAGAGCTAGACTGAAGAAGACTTGAGATGAGGTCATTGATTGTGACCTCAGGGACAAGGGACTAAATAGGGAAGCTGCCAGAGACTGAGCAACATGGAGAGCTGCCATTAGATAACCAAGGTCAATGCATAGAAGCATGTTGGAGCCTTCAGAAATGAAACAAAACAAAACAAAACAAGACAATTATATAAAAATTGCCACTCTTATATAATTACAGATATACCTCAATATATGGTATCCCTAGATGCAATACCTTGGTTTAGCGATGGGGGTAGAAATACCACTATACCTTGCCTACCGATGGCCAAACCCCGGTTTAAGGATTTTTTTTTTTTTTTTATACTGTAGACTAAAATTTTGTGTTTAGATTTATGAACTGTTTTTAGACTTAGTGTGTTTTAGTGATGAGGCAGTGCTTTAGTGGACATTTGTTCTGGGAGGGGGTTGGTGTTAGCTAATACCCTCTTCAGGCACAAAATGATCCATAGATATACATGGCAAGTGGTGAGAATGGTGAACGGTGGAATGAATGAACGGAAGGCAATGATTGACTATGTGTGTGTGCATGAAAGGATGAGAAGATATGTAATGGATGCAATAGTATATAGAGGTTGGGGAGTGGACTTTCTGACCACCACTTGGTGGTGGCCAGAATCAGAATCCAAACAAGATGGAGGAAGAGAAGAAGGCAAGGACAGCAGGAAGTATATGTTACAAGGAGGGTAGAGAAGTTACAAGAGGATGGAATAAAGGCTGAATATAAAAGGGGTAGGAACGCACCCCTGGGGTAGGGGGTTTCAAGAATTCTCTCCCAGTATCCCTGCTTGTCGTAAGAGGCGACTGAAAGGGTTGGTGGTGGGTTAGTGCCCCACCCCGTAAAAACAACTAACTTGTAGGAGGAGGCTGTAGCACGGGCCGAACAGGGTAGTACTCCCGAGGGGAATGGAATGCTGGTGATAGGGAGAGCTGGAGCCCCTTTCACTAGCTACCTAATCATCCTCCTTTGCTGACCTTTTCAGTGTGACAGTAACATGGAGAGTAGACCAGCATACTCTCCCAAACATTTCCTCTAACTATCATATGCACTACACCACAGGCACTTTACATATCACACAACGTATCCCACTACGTTACAGGGGTTGACGCCAGCAAGGGCATGCGGCCAGAAAACTTTGCCCCCGCTACCTAGTGACGGACTTTCGGGGGGAGGCTTGACAGGGGTTCCGCCGGCATAGATCAAGGGTCCGGGGCGAGATGGGGCTCGAACCTGTGCTAGAGGGTACAGGGCATTGCGGTTCCCAGGCTGCCGCTTCCGCTCAATAGAGAGGGGCCCGAACCTGGGAGTAGCGCCCCAGGAGGCTGCCCTATCAGTGGGTGTATAATGGCGGGGCAGTTGCAGTGCCAAGGCGCGCTTGGAGGGTGTCCCTGCAGGTGTCCTGGCAGGGTGCCCCGAGGCCACTACCACAGCCACTAGTAAGCTGGTGGGCTAGGGGTCCCAGATCCGTTGCCTGGACCTAGGACTGTGCAATCAGCTGGGCCTTTGGAATGTTTACCCCCCTTTATCTTACCGACTATGACAAAGTACAATAACAAGCATCAAAGCAAGCCTGAGGACAGCAAATCACCCAGGGGGTTCAGGGTGGGCTCATGGAATGTGGGAAGTTTGCGGGGAAGAGCGGGGGAAGTTGTTGAGGCATTTACTAGGAGGTGGGTGGACGTGGCTTGTTTGCAGGAAGTCCGGTACAGGGGTGGATCAGCCAGAAAGATTGCTGGGAAGGATTGCTACTATAAGCTGTTTTGGCAGGGGGGAACTGACGGATATGGGGGTGTGGGTGTGTTGGTTGCGGAGAAATGGGTGGAGTATGTCATGAATGTCATGAGAGTAAGTGATAGGATAATAGTAGTGAAAATTTTGATCAGACGGGCGATTGTTTCAGTTATATCAGCATATGCTCCACAGGTAGGATTGGATGACGCAGAGAAGGATAGATTTTGGGATGATTTAATACG
>JAGKTI010008878.1:7122-17917 GCA_018397915.1 Birgus latro
ACACACACACACACGACACAAGGGACAGTAAGGGAGGAACTAGGGGAAATGGGGGTATGAGGGAAGTGACATGGGAAAGGAAATGGTGTAGGGCAGGGGGTGATGGAGAAGGGGAGGGGTGGCATTGTGAGGATAAGCGGGTGTGATTTCTGGATTAACCACACTGGGGGAGGCGGAGGGGGAGGAGGAGGGGAGTAGAAAATGACAGATAGGAGGGGAGTGGGGGAGAGAGAAACGGGGAAGAGAAGAGATAGTGTGTCTGTGAGAGGAGGGAGGGAGGAGTGAAGCAAAAGGAGGTGGGGAAGGATATGAATGAGAGGAGAGGGAAGATGGAGGGGAGGGTTGGGGGAAAGAGTAGTGAGGAGAGGTGCTGTGGCTGAGAGTGAGATTCGGGAGGAGTGGAGGAGGAGGAGGAAGAAGTGGAGGAGGGGATAGAGGAGGTGTGAGAGGGGACATGAGGAAGAGGGATGAGAACAGAGGAGTGGAGAGGGCGAGGAGAAGGAGGTGAGGTGGGGAGCTAAAGAGTAGAGAAGGGGAGAGAAGGAGAGAGGAAGAGAGGGAGAGAGAGAGAGAGAGAGAGAGAGAGAGAGAGAGAGAGAGAGAGAGAGAGAGAGAGAGAGAGATGCCTGGACACACTGCCTTACGTTAAAGTTATAAATTGTCAACACCTGTGGAGTAACCTAATGGACAGTATTCCTAACTCCTTCACTGTGAGAGGCTTGTCTGTAAACTGAACAAAATCCCCTGGTTGTAACGAGGATCAAAGATTACTGTACAGGAAAACAGCAATGAGGGTTGTTTTTTTTATTCCTTCGGTCACATGCATCTTTGAATTCAATAAAATTATCCTGCTACAATAATAACTTAAAAAGGAAATTGGTTATTGTCCTGAACCAGTTAATAAGTCTCCTCTAGGCAAAAAGGAGATTGGCTGACTGTAGCAAAGATTTTTAAAAGATGCCTTGAGGAGTTAACTGAAAGGTCTCCCATTTGCTGCATAAAATCGGCTGTAGATTGCAGGAATAGGGGATAGGTAGCACCCCAAGCTGGTTCTTGTCCTGTCCCTTAACCTCTCCTTTACGATGGTTTATTATACTCTCGCTTTTTCCAGACAATTTTATCAGCTTAGGGTAGAGTTTTAAAGTTAGAGGGGTTATATAATACCAGAGCTTTGACTACAAGCGGTCGGTCTCACCTAAGATACGTAAAATCGTCCGGAGGCAGCAAATATAAAGCAAACTATTACGCCACCATAACGAAAGGGTTTAAATGGGTAAAACTGTATGGAGGCAGCAAGAACTGGGGTCATGTCACCTTGTATGGATGGGTTTTACTCCTTCTCCTTCTCGTCACTCCCTCTCGACCTCCAGAAACAACATAACAGCGTCACAGAACCCACATAACTCCATCAGCGAGCGACTGGTTAGACTCAGCGGCTGTAGGCCAAGGTCTCCATTGAACTTTTACTCTTGGCAAGCCAGTGTGTTCGGAGCTGAGGCAGATAAAGGGCTGTGGGACGGGCTCTCAGTTCCCTCCCAACCTCGGTCGAAGCAACACTACGTCAGTGCTCATCCTCGCCTGGATGTCACGAGCCACTCGCACTCGCTTGTCAAGTGATGTGGCCTGAGTTTGTTTGGTGTGTACGTGTGTCAATAATATTTACGTAAGGCCATGGAACACCCTGGTAATGGGAGAGTAGTATTGTACACAGTTTCTTAGATGAAAAAGCACATGTAATTTTGGTTTTGTTTACATTGCAACAGTACTTTTGTGCATGTGACTTTCCTTTACGAAACGCCACGTAACATCCTACTTATCGGCTAGAAGGTAAAGTACATGCTATTCTCGTTTGTTTTTCCTGTACTGTGATGATTTTAGGCACGTGACTTGCCTTTGCGTAACGCCGTTCGATGCCATACCAGCTGGTGAGGAATACAACAATGCATAGAGTGTACTTGTAATTACGTGAATCAAGTCTGTCTCCCCCGTAACTCAGCGATCTTAGACGCAAAACTTACTATCTCTTTTGAAGCATTGTTAGTCTCCCCGTGCAAGGAAACTGTACATAAACGCAATCTAAAATTTTGCGATGGCACTCTGTTTCAGCGAGGGAAAGGATTTGGAAGGCAGAGTCGTCCCTCCTGTTAGCGGCCTGAAGATGTAGTGATATAAGGCAGAACCCGCCCACCTCACACACCCTCATAACACCGACACCCAGATAACGTATTTGGTATTTTACTCCTGTTACTCTTAAACGCTTTTTCTCATCTTAGGAGGAAGCTGCCCATCTTGAGGAGTTTGATAAAGCATTCATTAACCTCTTCATTACACGATCTCTTTCTGAAACTGAATAAGTGTGGCAGGAAGCAGGAAGAACATGGCTACCGATATCACTAGTCAAAGGGATGGCCACACCACTTTTGCCGTTTCATTTTGACCTCGTCCGCTCGGGCAGAAGTTTTAGCAAATATTTGTGAGCGTATATGAGAGAGGGGTGTGTGAGTTGGGAGCGTGGTAGTGAAATGGCAGGGGACAGAGTGACATGGAGGCGATTTGTTTGTGGCCACCCCGTTCGGGATCAAGGCGTCTGGCAACAGATAGATAGATAGATAGTTTCTTTTATATTTGTGGTGCTGGTGGCGCTGGGATGGGGTGGTTATGGAGGGGCAGGGGGAGGGCACGTAGCTGTTGTTGCTGTATTTTACTTCCCCGACGGCCAGCGATGCATTTTTTAAGGGGTTCTTCACATACTCCTTTTGATCCATTTTCTACATAAACTTTATCGAGTTTCTGGAACAAGATTATTTCAAGCCTTGCACGTGGGCTCAGAAATCAAACTCATGACTGTGCGAAACTCCACTGGACTTGTATTACCCTGGCAAATAAAGAATAACAAAAACTAACAACACAAGTTTTATCGTACTCTAGATTCATTCATTCATTCATCATCTAATCCAGTGTTGCCCCATGAGGAGCGTAGGAGTCCGGGGCTAGGCAAGGTGGTCCTGACATTTGAGATGAGAGTGATCAGCCTCACTTATCCCCGAGTGGCATTACGTGAGCAATAAACCCCAACCACCCCTTGGATATAAACCAGCACCGGCTCAATCCGATTGAAGCCCCTTAATTACCCACCAGGCACAATAATTGGGTTATATGGCTACTACCCAGCGTAGTAAATGGTTTCATGGAGTACAGGAAACCATTTGGCTTGTCACTCAGTGTAAAGTCACCCGTAGACAGAAGGAAGAGGAAAGAATGAAGGAAAGAAGGACGATAGGAAAGGGCAGGCATCAGAGAGCAACATTTCGAGTGAGTGGAAGTTCCATGCAAATCATAAAATCTATCTATCTATCTATCTATAAACCTAGGCTGCATCCTCCAAAGAAAGGGAGGCAGCCGAGACAGGACGACACACTCCCAATTTTCTCATCCACACCCATCCACCCACCCGCACACACACACACATTTATTCGTATCTTTGCCCCACTGAATGTCAAGGAGAATGGTTGGAGTGGCTGCTGAATGGGTGTGTTAGTGGCCGCTATAATGCATAATTTCTGTAAGAAAGTACATTCGGGAGAAGATTGCAGAGACAATTTTTTCCTGCCAGGGATTTTACAATATTACTCCACCACCACCACCTCTTCTGCTATTCCCTTCCTCCCAATCTTCCCTCCCTTCTCAACTGTCCTTCCCTCTTCTTCCTTGTCCTTCCCTTCTTTCCTCTGTTCCTTCTGTCTTTCCCCCCCTCTCTCCCCCCCTCTCCTCTGCCCTTCCCTCTATTCCTCGCCGCCTCTCTTTTGTTTTTCTCCCTCCATCCATCTGTTGTATCTTTCCCTGTCTCATTGGACCAGAATCCTGAATCAGAAAAATGGCCCACAGCAAGCAGGACGTCCGTTACCATCATCATCATCATCATTATTCTATTTCCTGCAAATGAATGGAATATCGCGTGAAACTGGCGACCTTTTCACTCACTCATCATTGCCCCCCACATTGTATCCTTCTTCCTGTTTCGTTTCAACTTCCTTCATGCCCGGTAACAAAGAAGGAAATGTAGCCCAGACGCAGGTAGTTACTAATTATGCTCAGACTGTCGAATGCAGCTAAAATTATATTGGCGCTTTAACGTTAACAAGCAGAAAAAATGAAAATAAAACAAGATGGTTCAGATTTCTTACCACTAAAACAATTCAAAGATGTAGAACTGAATATGGACGATATTAAGTGGGGTATACGATTGTTATAAGATGATGATTTTTTATTTTTCTTTGTGCTGTGGTGATGGAAATTGTGGTGGAGTGGTGGAAAAGATGCCTGTGCTACAAATGGTCCTCTCCCCCTCCCTCTCTCTCTCTCTCTCTCTCTCTCTATCTATCTATCTATCTACCTGCCCATCTGTCTGTACGAGTATGTATGTCTATTTTTCAGTCTACAATTTCTCATCAATATAAGAAGAAAAAGGGGTTGTAAGTAATTAATGTTCTTTCCAGGGATCAATACAGGAAATGAATAATAAAAAGCAGGTAAAAAAAGTGAAGGGAAAAAAGGAACGGTGGAGAAAAGGTGAGTTGGATGGAGAGAAAAGACGAAGGAGGATGAAAGTAAGAGAAGATGATAGGGAGGAAAGAAGAAAAGGAGATAAAAATGAAGAGAGAAAAGGAAGGATGCAGGGAAGGAGAGGCTGAAGGTGGCAAGTAAAGCAGAGATGGGGAGCAAGGAGGAAAAAGACAGGGAATGGTATATATAATTATTCTCCGGTACAAAGGAAAAAGGGTGAAAAAAAAGTGTGTGGTAGTTATAGGGGCATTTGTGTTCAATGTGTATTAGGAGAAGTATATGGTAGGATATTTATTGACGGAGTTAGGGAAATAACAGAGGAATTAGCTGGGAATGAACAAGGAAGTTTTAGGAAGGGAAGAGGTTGTGTAGATCAGATAATCAACCTTAGGTCTTGAGTGGAAAAGTTTCTAGAGAAGGGAAAGAAGTTGTATGTGGCCTTCATGGATTTGGAGAAAGCTTGTGACAGAGTGGATGGACAAGGAATGTAGAAAATATTAGGAGTTTAATTATGGAGTAAGTGGGAAGCTGTCGAATGTCTTGGGGAATTTGTATGAGGGTGCTAGGGCGGCAGTGCGTTGCTTTGAGAAATACATTATCCTTGCCTGTTCTTTCTGTAAAATACCGGTACAGATCTTGCTTGTGAGACAAAATACGAGTAAGATATATATTGTCCCACTCCAGAAGCTAAGGGAAAGGGCTGACTGTTTCCTCTGGGAGCAATGGAAGCCTTGTAATTAAGGTTATGCAGTGTCTTGCCTCACGTATTCATTGACCACGGGAACTGTAAAACCTTTGCCAGAAAAATACACCCCGTCACCCATTAAGCGACGTGTCTTTTATGCATTAAAATTTGTTAATCTAATTTCTTTTTTTTTTTTTTTTTTCAGAGATCCGAGATGCCTCAGCCCGACGGACGCAAAGAGAAGCCTAGCCTGAAAAAGAAGGTAATGACGACGGCCAGACAGTGAGACAGATCTGACCTATGAGTGTACAGGCCAACGCGTTAATAATAATGATGAACAGACATTTAGACAAACCCCACCTCCTGTCGGCCTTAATGAAGTAAAAATAGCTTGAAAGAAACGTTTTGGACGATGGAGAGACAGTGTGACAGAAAATACCTGCTGTCTTACCACGAGCATACCCATAAGAGGAGCTACGTAAAAGACTTCAGTGATACAAGCTGCACAGTGAAGCAGACCAGACCACTTGTCCCCTTATGAGCAAATACGTCGAGAGGAACAGCCTGAAGGAGACGGTAATGAAGGTATAGTGAGTGAGAGAACGTACCACCTGTCCTCCCATCAGCACACACACACACACACACACACACACACACACACACAGAGGCACTAGATAAACCTGCACGAAGAGGACTGAACCTTTGCAAAGCTGAGGATTTGGTGGCAAAGGTATAATCTGTGTAGAAAAGGAATGGCACGGCGCTCTGAGTCCTGCCAGGTCTATGAGGAGAAGCCTGTTGATCTTTAGAAAGCGCTGTCGGTGTGCGGTGCTCAGTGTATGCTGTGTTTGGAGTATGTGGTGTGCGGAAAATGTAAAAGCTTTGATAATGTGAAACAGCAGATGTGTCAAACAGAAAGAACATAATCAACTTCACCTTTGATAACAGTAAGTCTCCTTTACGATAACTGTTATTCGGTTGTAGCAGTCTTCCACTTATAAGGTCATATATTAAAAGTGGTAACTGTGATTAGAATCATCTGTTCACTACAAAAGGTCACCCAAAAGCAGTACAAAAATGTTTGACAGAAAAAGATGAAGATATAAGTATTGAACAATGTGTAACGGTAAGAAAAAGAAATTAAGTGGTGATTTTACTGAAATTTTGAGTATTGCTGGCCGAAACTATGAGGCAAAAATAATATATACAGAAAAACGTCGATCATAGTTAGTGTTTGTGGTGAGTTACAAAAGCTTTGGAATAAATATGATACATAGGGCCTCGCTAAAGTGACGCACCATGCATGCAAAAATCCATAGGGTGTAACTTACTGATCAGGCTGCTCGAAGAGGTGCTCATGCATCTGAAAAGTTTAAGGTGGACTCACTATAATACGTGTTGTTTGAAAGACAATACACAGTTGTTGATGCCAGAAAATCTATACATCGAAAGACGCCATGATAATAAGTGATGGTCATGCTGATAATGTTAGTGCTCTGACAAAAAGTCTGAAAAAAGGAAGAGATAAAACACATTACTAGACTGAAAAGTAGTGCACGTTGACTAGACGATTAAGGGCGAATGAAAAACTCTACACGCTGAATAAACCTATAAAACCAAGACACAGCCACATATTAACCTGGGTGGTGGAATACTAGTTGCCTGTGACTTAGAGGTGCCCTTCTGTGTCCTGTGTCCCGGGGGTGCGAGGGGAGGGGGCCCAGATGGCACGCTACACACTGCTCCTAGCCATCATCATGCCCTCCATCACCATCCATCACACAGCACCAGGTATGTACTTGCTGTCACCTACTTCTAATCTCTTTAGTGCCAGAAGCCTCAGATACCTTGATTAAATTGTTCGCGACAGAAAGAATCAAATGGACAGAGATTCTTGTATTGATGGGGTGATTGGAGGCTGTTATTTACCCTTCAGTGTCAGGTATTTGTGTAAGCTGAATAAAATTATATGATGGCAGCAGTAAATTAAAGACCAAGAGACATCCTGGCATTGATGGGGTTTTGACGCCACCTTGTATATTTTATGTTTTTCGTTGTTCTAATTTGCCCACACACACACACACACACACACACACACACACACACACACACACACACACACACACACACACACACACACACAAACACACACACACACACACACTATTACGTACGTCAGATCACCGTCATTTGTATAACTAAATATCATAACAACTCACGGTTGTAAACGAAGGTGCAAAATGGAATTACTCTGGTTGTGCGTGTGAGCAGTGCTGATATATATGAAAGGGTTATCGTTGGAAGCGGACCTTTGATGATGATACTTAGCTAGATAACAACTTTGATGTCTGTACATTAATAATATAGTCACAGATTGCTGGGCGAGTACAGGAAGGCGAGATGTATTACTCTGAATAAACAACACAGAACAGGAATAGGAGGTGGGGGGATTTAAAAGTAACCCTTTCACTATATGCGAACAGGAAAGCAAGGGGAGAGGGGGATTACTTCCTTGTCGATCTTAATGTTATGTTTTATCGACAAAGTTAAAATCTTTTCTATACCTGTGCCGTCCAACCTACAACGGCAGTCTGTACAGGGCATATTACCTCTACTCTACCCCACCATTTCTGTCTGTTACCTCCACTTCGCTGCATCATCACATAGTATCCCACAGGTGCCTCCTATTTGCGTCCATTATTCTCCCCTCTTTACTTCTTACTTCTCATTCTTTATTTTACGCATCTTTCTCACCTCTTCTCTTTCTTCACATCATCCTTCGTATCTCTGTTCTCATACCTCAAATCCTCTCCTCTCTTCTTCGTATCATCTTTTTTTCTGTAATTTAGCTTTTCTCCTCTCTTTCATTCTTTTCATGTCATCCTTCCTCTTCTATTTTCCTCTACACATGCGTCATCCGGTGCTCTCATATCTCACTGTCCTTCTCTCGTACTAAGTCGGGTCGTGGTCTGGGGGATGTAGAAGGCTACCTAACACCTGCATCCTCACCTGTATATTTATCCTTAAAGTGATGGTTGCTGAAAGGGAAGTTACCCTGAATGCGAGGTGTTAGTGAAAGGACAGAAACTTGAACTGGTGACCGATTTTTGATCTACTGGCGCTTAGGGTTTGTGTGTGAGGGATTTTTCTGGAGGGGTACTAAACGTTCCACTCTCCGCCTATCAGCTCATAGTCGCTAACCTCGTATGCCCGTACCCTGATGTTCCACCCCCCTCCATTAACTTTCGAAAATGCCCGATTCTGTTTCCTGTTTAGGATTCTGGGCTAAATTTTGTTGAGTATCTTGACACAATCATAATGGAAAAGCAGGTAAATGTGTAAGGAAAGTGGAGAGCTGAGGGGCACAGGGAAGGAAGTGGCTGGTCCTAAGGTGCTGATGGTAGAGGGCTGGGTCTGGAAAATACAGGAGGACTGTGTGAAGATGAGTTATTGGTCTCTTAATGGGCAGGTGTGAGACGCTGGCTTGAAATTAATGTGAAAAGTCTGACAAAAACAGTGGAAATGAAACTGTTGACAAGTGTGTTTTTATGCATAGAGTGATGGGAAGAAAATAGTGATTCTCCATTACTCCTGTTATTCTATGCCTCCTTCATCTATCTTTCCTTTCCTTACATTTATTTTCTATTTTTTATCTGTTTTTCGATCCTCCTCTTCTTCCAACGCCATCCACACCTTCCTCTATATCCCTCCATTTCTCCTCTTATAATTTTTCTCCTAAGTTGCCAAGTAATTCTGCTCGTTCTGCAGGTGGGGGTGGGGTAATAGCGAGCCACGGGAGTCACCTGATGAGAACTCAACCTTTATGAAGAGCAATCACACCCACTGCTGTTTCATAATTTGCCAAAGGTTACATGGGCCTGCTGAGAGAGAGAGAGAGAGAGAGAGAGAGAGAGAGAGAGAGAGAGAGAGGAAAATGCGAACAAAGAGAGAGAAAAAAAAGCGAACAATAGAAAACACAACGCAGGCTGTGAGAGGGAGGGCGACTAAGGAAGAAATGTCGGGTGTTTTGGGGGTTAAAAAAAAAATAAATAAAGCGGAGGCGGCGAAGAGTGTGGGAGGAAAGAATGTATTGAATAAATAAGTGCAGTATTTCTAAGCAAGGAGACAGGGAGGAAGATTAGCAAGTGCGCAGGAGGAGTATTCACAAAGATTCGCAGACAAAATATCCGATGATTAATTACCCATAACAATTTAACCTAAAAAATAAACCTGTTTCTCTTTCCTCCCACTTAATATTCACTGTGGTTTAGTTTGGAAATGCTCAGTAGATCTAGGGGTGAAGGGGAAATTATATATATGTAGTTCCCCTCATATTTTTGGCTCAAGTAAGTTTGCGAATACGGATCTACCCTGGTTGATGAGATGAAAATTTACAGGACGTGGGAGAAATGTAGGAAGACAGGAAGATGAAGGTGAAGCAAGGAATGTGTATGAGAAAATGAGAATGGCGTGCAGGGAAGGGACAGAAAAAAAGGCAAGAAAGAAAATGTGGTGATGGAGAATGATGAGTGAAGAAAGGAATGGTGACACATGAAAGGAAAAAAGATGAACAGATGATAAAAATAACGAGGGAAGGAAAGAAATAAAATAATGCAGAGGAAAGGCGTCAAAACCATGCATGACGGATGAAAATCGAGAAACGTGAAAACCATATATGAGGAGGAAGTCAGGGAAAGGAAACTTGGGGGAATTAATGGGGGAAGGAAATAAAGCCTAAAGAAAGGAGAGAATTCAGTTATTGGTGTAGGGTATATCAGATTAGTGAGGAAAGTAAAGAATGACAGATCACGGGGGAAAGAAACAACAGAATGAACGGTAAATTGTGATAAGATGTAGGTGGTGTCAAAAGAATGATGAAAATGGAAGGAAAAAACAGGTGTAAAGATTATGATGCTGAGAGAACGAAACAATGATAAAAGCAGTCGAGAACTAAAAGGGATGGGAAGATGGGAACCGCGAGGTAAGAAATTGATTTAGAAACAGAGCGAAAAAGAACAGATAAAATCAGAATGGTAGAGGAAGGAAAAAATTACGGAAAATTACATAAGGGAAGGAAACGAGGAGAAACAATGATGGAAAGATAAATGTATAGCAGAGTGGAATGCAGAAGAAAATAAAGAGGTTTAAGGAGAGAGTCTTCGTGTCATCACCATTGTTATTTATTCACTTATTTTTCTGCGTAAAATGAATTGCTAATCTATCTCTCTTAATTCGTGAATTGTTTCATTTGGCTGCCAGAATTTTAACTTTTTTGCCATTTTAGTTCCATGACGACTTTCATATCATTCACTTGCCTTTACGAGACGATTTTTTTTTTAAATTTTTGGGGATTTCTTGCAGTGACAAGAGCCCAGATTTTACATTAGCCTTGCTTTATAATCTCTCTCTCTCTCTCTCTCTCTCTCTCTCTCTCTCTCTCTCTCTCTCTCTCTCAGCTGTCGCCAAACAACATTCAGTTTTCGTGGGTCCTCCTCTAATGGCACAATTTGGCACATAATTTACCGCCTATCGATTGAAGGTCGAGGT
>JAGKTI010008879.1:1775-16264 GCA_018397915.1 Birgus latro
GATACAATAATAGAAAAGAGAGGAAAATGTGCAAAAGTAGTGTAGGGTGACACAAGGAAGGAAAGTAGCTGGTGGTATGAAGGCCTTGATAAGAAACAGAGGCTTGAGTGTTGCAGCTGCATGAGGCATACATGAAGGAGTGTTAGTGCCAGCTTTAATGTGTGGATGTGAGACTATGGTGTGGCATGAAAATGAAAAGTCAAGAGTGAGAGCAGTGGAGATGGGACTGCTGAGGAATGTACGTGGAGTACAGAGAGTGGATAGGATACAAAATAATGTGATTTGTGAAAGATGTGGAGTGAGGAAGTCTGTGGACATCAGAATTGAAGAGTGTACTGAGATGGTATGGTCATGTGGAGAGAATGGATAACAATAGAGTGGTGAAAAAGGTATATCTGAGTGAGTTTGAAGGCGGGAGGAGGTGAAGTAGGTCAATTAGTAGGTGGACAGATATGGCGGATGAGTGTGTGAGGAAGAGAGGTTTGGAAGTCAGTGAGGAAAGGAGACTGACAAAAGATCGAGCTGGCTGGATGAGCGTTGTGAGAAGAAGTGCATGATTAGGGCTTTGGCACCCATTTTTAATGTGACACCTTTCGGATTGACTCTTTCGAATATGTTTATGCGAAGCTACAGATTGTAGTGAAAGTTTTTGGCATATTAAATAAAGCCAGGATTCCGGGGGCTTGATTGATGAGTGAATGGAAGCATGGCCCATTGGAGTGGGCAGACGGGCTGTCTGGACATTGCTATGACTTACCCTGCCAGAGGGTGGTATTGGAGGTCCAGATGATGATGGTGAATGATGATGTTTTAAAATATAATGAAAATGAAAGTCATCCTCATTATAATCATCATCATCCACACACTTAGTGTAGCTGTACTCTATTTTAGAGTAGCTCTACATTGAGTAGCAAGCCAATTGATTTCCTGTAAACCAGGAAACCATTTACAGTGCTGGGTGGTAACCTTATAACCAACTGACATGTGTTCCCTACGTGACAAGAAATGGGTTGGCAGAGGGTTAGTGCCCCTCCCTGGAAAACAACTAACTAAAAATGCGAACAAGAAGCCTTGGACCAAGACTGACCAACAGGTGATGACCAAGGACTGAACAAAGGAAATGGTATGGATTGCGATATGGAATGTAAGGGGAGCAAATGATGAGGTGAAAGAGAGAGAGATTGTCCAGGTACTTGAGGATGCAGAAGTGGATGTATGTGGAATAACTGAGACAAAATTGAGGGGTGAGGCTGTGAGAAAATATGAGTATGGATGTGGTATATGTGCAGGATAGGTGAGAATGAGAGCGCAAAAGAAGGAGTTTGTATCATTGTGTGCAAGAGATGGAAGGAAAATATGAGAGAGTATGGATCTGTTGGCTCAAGGATTGTATGGGTATGATTGAAAGTTGGACTACAAATGTTGGCAATTGTGTGTGTGTATTCACCAAAGCAAGACTGTGCAAGTAGAGTGCAAGAGGAGTTCTGGACAAATCTGGAGTTGTGCATGGAAAAGTTTGAAAGGAATGAGAGTGATTTTAATTGGAGATGTGAATGGAAAAGTAGTGAATGTGAAGGTGGATGGAGTAGTTGGGAGAGTGCGATGTGCCTGCAGAAGTGGATGAGAATGGGAGTGCCCTAGTGGACATTTGTGCAGGAAGGGGGTTGGTGTTAGCCAACATCCTCTTTAGACACAAAATGATCCACAGGTATACTGTATGTGGCGAGTGACGAGAAGGGTGGATAATGAACTGAATGAATGGGAGGCAGTCTCTGATACGTGCGTGTGGATGATAGAATGAGAAGGTGTGTAATGGATGAAAGAGCATACAGAGGTTGGGGGAGTGGACTTTCTGACCTCAGCATGGTGGTGGTGAAAGTCAAGGTTCAAATGAAATGGAGGAGTAGGAGAAGGAAGAACAGGAGGAAGGTGTCCATACAAGGAGGGTAGAAAGGTTGCAAGAGGATGGAAAAAAGGCAGAATGTAAGAGAGAAGCGGAGGAGCTATTGGGTAAATATGATCTGGAGAAGATGGGGGACATGGAAGGTATGTGCAGGATATTCACAGAAGAAATCTGTGCAGCATATGAGGTGGTGTGTGGGGTGAAGAAAAGATGAAATGGGGTACATGGAACAGCATGGTAGAATGAAGAGGTGAGACAGGCTGTGGCACAAAAGAAGAAAGCATATAGCAAAGTGGATGAAAAACAAGGACATGAAGGAAATTAAGAGATGGAAGAGAGAGTTTTATGTAGAGAGGAAGAGAGAGATGTAAAGATGAGTAAGAAGAGAGTGGATGAGGAATTTGGAAGGAATTTGAGTGTACAGTGGAGGGAATTTAAAAAAATGTTCTGGAAAGAGGTAAAGAGAGTTTGACAGGGTGATAATAATCATCATCATCCAGACCTCCCTTCCCAACCTAGGGCAGGGTGAGAAGTAGCAATGCCCAGACAGTCCAGATTTGCCCAGTCCAATGTGCCACACTTCCATTCACTCACCATTCAAGCCCCTGGAATCCTAGCTGTATCTGATACACCAAAAACATTCACCACGTTCTGCAGCTTCACATAAACATATTCGATAGTCAATCCAGACGCTGTCACATTAAAAGGGGTGCTAAATCCCTGATCATACGCTTCTCCTCACAATGGTAATAATTTGGTCTTTCGTATCTCATAAGTGCCAGTTCTTCCATAGGGAATTCACTAGTGCTCAGCGCACATATACTGTACCGGTACATTATCTTTACAATTACAAGAATTGTGACATCTCTCATATACAGTACAAACTTCATCAGTAAAAAAATATGAAAGTGGCAAAAATTAAACCCTATAATCATCTGTCATGGTACCTCTCTCCAGGTCACAGCGTTTTGAAAAAAGAAAGGCTTTCTGCTGTCTCTTAAAGGATTCAACAAAAGAGAGTTGTCTCATGGACAATGGCAATCTGTTATGTAATCTAGGGGCTCTATACACAAAAGAACGATCAGAGAAAGATGACTGGTGAATGGCTCCAGGCTCATCAAGACTCAAGGAATCATCTTCATTACGTAACATCACACCTCAGCATGCCGATGGGAGTTTTAACAATTCAGCAAGATACTTTGGTTCACCAAACTTAAGAGCCTTGAATATAATCAGACACAGTTTAAATTCAGTTCTAGCCTTTACTGGTAACCAATGCAACTCAGTTAGGAATGGGGTAGTTGAGGTTCTCGGAGGGAGACCAAAGAAAAGCCGTGCGGCCCTGTTCAACACAGACTGAACTTTTGTTAGTACTACATATCATTTGGAAGACCAATCCACAGTGAATTACAATAATTGATGCTAGACAAGACCACTGCATGGACCAGTGTTAAGGGGCAGTGTCTGTTCAGGAATTTTCTCACAGAGTACAGATTTCTGATATGCAAGTTACACTCTGACAACTTGATTGATATGTTCTTTAGAATTTAACTTTGAATTAAACACTCAGATTTTGAACAGAACTGACTGGATGAAGCTGTGACATGCCAGTGTTCAAAGCCAGGGCATTACCAGTGTCATCACCCTTTCTGTTTCCTCTAATGATGATGATCTCAGAGTTACCATCATTCAGCTAGTTTCCTTCTGGCCATCCAAATCTAATATCAGACATTAGAGATTCAAGCTTAGTAATATCATTGATATCTGACTTCTTAACAAAGAGCTGGGTGTTGTCAGCATAAAAATGATAGGACGCACTATGACCATGAAGTAAAGGCAATAAACTACCCGTGTGGTACTTGCCTGGGCTACCGAAGCCACTCCCAGGTTCTCGGACCCCGTGAGAGGCCGGGGAGGTTTGCGGTGGTTTGACCCCCATGCTGTCCTCCTTTTCTGCTTCGACAGCCTCTGGGGGGCAGACCCATGGCGAAGGCGCCACCGCTGCAGGTCGTCTTTTCATACTGAATAATCTTCATCAACATACCCATATCTCACATTAAGCCCTCTTCCTCCCCATCATCCTCAGACATCACCTTTTGCTCCCCAAATCTCGTCCCCACAACATCCTGGAGAGTGGTCAAAACCTTTGGATCTGATCACCTCCCAATCATCATCACTACCTAAACCAGAATCACCCCAGCTGGCCACAGACATACATACACTAATTATAAGGGAGCCAACTGGGAGGCCTTCACAACTGAAACAGACCAACATTTCAAAACATTAAACAGTACATTTATCATAAACATCAACCATGCTGTGCACACTTTCAGTACAATTATACAAAACACAGACAAAAGACACATCTCTAGAGGCAACAGAAAGAGACACAATCCCAACTTCACACCAGAAATTCAAGGCCTCATCAGTCAGTGGGACACTATGACACTCCCCAACACCCCTTACACAAGACACTGTACAACAAATACAAGAACTCAACACTCATATAAACAATAAAATATCAGAACAGCAAACACTGAACTGGAATAATTATCTCCAAACACTTGACCACAAAACAAACACCAGCAAACTCTACAAAACACTAAACAGCATCACACTGTCCAACAGCAACACTTCACAATCACACACTGCCATCACAACAACAGACACAGTACCTTCAAACAAACAACAAGTAAACACTCTCATCAATTACTTTCCACATGTCAGCCATCTAAACCCCCATCGTGATGACTGATGTATCATCTGACGTAAGAGACAATTCCCCACAGACCCAGACAACGCACCTTGCACTTACAACCAGACAAGCATATCATTAGCAACCTTAAACACTCATTTGCCTGTGGACCAGACAATATAAGCAACATTCACCTTAAATACCTTGGCCTACAAGGCATACAAGCACTCACCAACATATCAGACTACATCTACTCACACAACGTAATATCCAGCATCTGGAAGCATGGCATTATCATCACTATCCCTAAACCCAACAAAGACCCCATGTTACCTTCCTCACGCTGCCCCATCACACTCTTCTGCATCCCCTCAAGTCACTGAATGACTGGTACTACAACTAGCTACACCTCACACCCCCTTAGCTCCATCACAACATGGCTTATAGGTCACTACACTCCACAAACACTCTTCTTACAGACCTTACACAGAGAGTTTTTGATGGCATGAATTCAGTTAGGCCACCACACATAATGCTCCTAGTCACACTAGACATTAGCAAAGCTTTTGATGTCATCCTCCGCCACAACCTCACAAACAAAATATTCAACATAAACATGCACAATAACACAAAAAGATGGCTGGCAAACTACTTAGCAGGCAGGTGTGCACATGTAACATTTGCCGGTCAGTCTTCGAACATCAGAAACTTCACAGATGGCATCCCCCAAGGATCTGTTTTGTCCTCTACACTGTTTAACCTATTCATCCACGACATACCAACACCTCACACACCACAGATACCTATAGCTTCTTATGCAGATGACATAACACTTACATGTACACACCAAAATGCAAACATAGCTCCACACATCCTCCAACCTTACCTCAACACACTACATGAATGGTTCACCACAAACAGGCTCAAAATAGCCCCAGCCAAATCTACAGTGACCCATCTCACAAACTGAACAGCAGAACACAGTCACATTCCACACCTTACCATAAACAGCACTCCCCTACCACACACACACACACACACACAAAATCTTTGGTGTAACATACAGTACATCAGTGTCATTTAAACAACACATCACAAACATTAAAAATAAAATAACACCAAGACTCAGTGCCTTGAGGTCACTTACCCATACAACATTTGGACACAACAAAGAAACCACCACTACATTATACAAACAATATATACCTTCAATGATGAATTATGCAAGCCCTGCTTGGGCTCCTAACCTCACTAGAACACACTATAACACTCTACAGACCATACAGAACAAGGCCCTAAAAATAATCACAGGCTTCACAGCTACTACACCCACAGACCACCCACATCAAGAAACCAAAGTCCTCAAAGTCAAGGATCACCTAGACATGAGAGGCACACAAATTCTTGCCGCAGCCTCCGCAAACCCACAACATCCACTACACTACATGGCAGCACATCCACACACACCAAGGAACATCAAAATAACACCCAGCACATGATATCATACACAGATACTGTCATCTCTCCCCCCTCTCCTGCCTCAGACCAACTTCCAGGAGCATATCCATACTCAGATCACTTGCTGCTCCATTCAGTCACTTAAAGACAACACAGCTGTATGCACAGCCTCCTGATATCCACCCTTCGGAATGCTATCTCCCTCGTGAGGACAGGGTCCACCTGGCCAGGCTGAGATGTGGGCATCATCCAGCCCTCTTAAGTTACCAGAAGAGGCTGGATGACTCCGTCGCTGATGCCTGTCCAGATCATAACACAGCACCCCATACTATTAAGCACATTATAGAAGACTGCATTGCACACAATCACCTATGACAACAACATAACATACACTCCTTGAGAGCTCTGTGGGAAAGCCTGGTCTCGGCCATAGCCTCTTTTGGGACTTTGAGCTGTTTGGCCAGACTGCCTAGGGAACAGCAGCTACTAGTAGTTGTGTAGAATGTAAATAGAATTGGAACCAAGACTCATCCTTGAGGGACTCTGAACAGAAGGGGAACAGAATCAAAGTGGCCACTCTTTGAGATCTGTCTCACTGATACGACTTAAGGAGCGAAAGAGCACCATCACGAACTCCATAAAAATACAGATCATCCAACAATAGTTTATGATGTAATGTATCAAAAGCTGTAGACAGATCCCAACAGACCTAGGAGAGAGGACATCCCACTACAGGTGTTTGCCACCAAGTCACTATGAGTCCTTGTTAATGCAGTTTCAGTTGAATGGTATTTTCTGTATGCTGATTGAACAACATGAACAACTCTGTTATGTTCCAGTAGTGGTAAGAGTTGATCAAGTATGGCCGGCTCAATAATAGGATAAGAAAGACTGGTTAGAGGTAGGACGATAATTTGTCATGCTCTTGATGTCAAGGCCAGGTTTCTTGAATAGGGGCTAATCAAAGCATGTTTCTCACACTGCACAAAATTACTTTCTAAGAAGCAGTTTATTATGTTGCAGATAAATTCTGCTGTGTGCTCATGCACATCAGGCAGTTGTGACAAGTTTCATGGATTAAGAGGGCAAAATGTTTTGTTAAGTTCCCTGATGTAACATTTGACTTTATTTACCTCCAGTGGATGAAATGTTGAAATCAAATAAACCTGTGTGTGCTCTGGTTGGAAGTTAGCTGAGTACACTTCACTTAAAGAACTGTTGTCTAAATGATTTTTTTGCAAAATATCTTAGTTGTAAAAAATGAAGCAAAATCAGAAGCCAAATTGGGCATCAGATATAGAAGAAGTTGGTTAGTAATCTCTCCACTATCCGACGTAATAGAGCCAAAGGCATGTCCGGACAGTGGTCTTGTCCGGATAGTGGCCCTGAAGCTCCAGTACCGGTCATTCCTGACCCTAACCTAACCTAACCTAAATCAGAAAACCACCTTCCTACCTCCCTACTGGACATGCATAGCACTTATTTAAGTTCCCTTTCACATAAATAATGCACACAAAACATGAATTAACTGAATTCTAACCAAAAAATGATGATTTAGAGGTGCTCACAACTTGCAAGCAAGTGTAAGTATCAGACATGGAAATCACTATGAAAATCACCCTTTCTCACACCATATGCATTAAATATTGGTCACAAAGCATGAATTAATTGAATTTTAACCCAAAAATGATTTTGAGGTAATTCATTGAATTTTAACCCAAAAATGATTTTGTAAGGCATAGATGTTCATGAGTTGGCAGCTTAGTGTAAATAAGTATCGGACGTGGCAATCACTATGAAAATCATCATTTCTCACATCTTATGCACTAAAATATGGGATACAAAGCATCAAATACATAAATTGTTACCAGAAAAAGAGTTAGTTATGGCAAAGGTGTTCACTGTTCACCAACAGCACCGGTCATTCTTGACTCTAACCTAACCTAACCTAAATCAGAAAACCACCTACCTACCACCCTACTGGACATGCATAGCACTTAATTAAGACCCCATTCACATAATTAATTGGCACAAAGCATGAATTAATTGAATTTTAACCCAAAAATGATGAATTTGAGGTGAGTAAGGAAGGGGTGTTCACGAGTTGGCAGGTTAGTGTAAGTATTGGACGTGGCAATCACTATGAAAATCATAATTTCTCATATCTTATGCACTAAAATATAGGATACAAAGCATCAGATACATAAATTTTTACCAGAAAAAGAGTTAGGTATGGCAAAGGTGTTCACTGTTCACCAACAGCACTGGTCATTTTTGACCCTAACCTAACCTAACCTAAATCAGAAAACCACCTACCTACCTCCCTACTGGACATGCATAGGACTTAATTAAGACCCCATTCACATAATTAATTGGCACAAAGCATGAATTAATCGAATTTTAACCCCAAAATGATGAATTTGGGGTGAATAAGGAAGGGGTGTTCACGAGTTGGCAGGTTAGTGTAAGTAAGTACCGGACGTGGCAGTCACTATGAAAATCATCATTTCTCATATCTTATGCACTAGAATATGGGATACAAGGCATCAAATACATAAATTGTTACCAGAAAAAGAGTTAGGTATGGCAAAGGTGTTCACTGTTCACCAACAGCACCAGTCATTCTTGACCCTAACCTAACCTAACCTAAATCAGAAAACCACCTACCTACCTCCCTACTGGACATGCATAGCACTTATTTAAGACCCCATTCACATAAATAATTGGCACAGAGCATGAATTAATCGAATTTTAACCCCAAAATGATGATTTTGGGGTAAGTTAGGGGTGTTCGCCAGCTGACTACATAAAGAACATAAGGAAGAGACATGATTATTACTGAGAAAATCGCCTTTTCACGGCCTATGCACTCAAATATGGGACACAAAGCATGAAGTAAATAAAATGTAACCAGAAGAATTACGATTTAGAGGTGTGTGGGGCAAAAATGTTCACCAGTTGACTAGATAGTGAACGTATGTAAGAGACATGGTAATCACTGAGAAAATCACCTCTTTCACAGTCTGTGCACTCAAATATGGGACACAAAGCATGACGTAAATAAAATTCAACCAGGGAATGAGGATTTAGAAGTGATTATGGAAAATATTTAGCAGTTGACAATATTTACTTACATCTCCATGATTGTTGTTTACTCCTTGTTTACCCCCACCTCTAAGGTTTTTACAGTGGTCATAATTGCTCTTGAAGGATGTCCAGTAATCCAATGTTTAACTACACTTAATCCTTAGCACTGTGACTTTTAATTATTTAAACAAGAACAAAAATACCACAAACGATCAGACAGCCGTCCACTGTTCACCGGAGTTGAGACAGAACTAGTAGGAGGGGGTTTGGGCGGGAAGGGAGCTAGTCAGCGCGCGCGGGAAATTCAAACTGACGTGGTCGGAAAAAATCAGATTTTGTTGTTGTTGTTGTTGTTGTTGCAATTTTGGGGTTCAGCCATCAGCCCATGATGTCCGGATAGTGATGTATCCAGATGGTGGTCATCTGGATAGTAAAGAGATTACTGTACATTCCTCTGACCAACCAGATTGTTTACAACTGCCATCAGCTTTTTTTTTTTTTTAAAATCACCATCACACGAATCAACTTTATTTTGATAATACCTTGCCTTTTAGGGTTTTACGGTGTGAACAACTGCTTTTCTCTCACAAACATAATGCAAACAAGTTAATTCAATCCATTGCTAGCACCACTCACGTTCTGCCTTTCTACGTTGTCTGTGCAAAGAATTAATGGATGGACCATACCACGGAGAGTTATCATGTACAGTACAATGATTGTTTTTACCACCTCAGAACAACAGTGATAAAAAATTTACCTAAGCTCATTCTTATATATATCAACCAAATCATCATCAGAAGTATTTGAAGAACCAGTGTACATTACTTTAAACACTGATCAGTTTCACGACACATCAGATGGTGGTCAACGTTCTCGTAATTTCTTAACCTGATTACCTTTTTATAGGAAGGGGATTTTGGGATATCAAAACTAAAAATGAGCAGAGCATCGTCAGAGATGAGGGGGCCAACTGAGTCAACCTCCACATCAGATACGCACCTACAATCAACAGGACAAGATCAAGTTAACAGCATGTCCCGAAACATGAGTTGGATCACTC
This sequence comes from Birgus latro, assembly GCA_018397915.1. NCBI lineage: Eukaryota > Metazoa > Arthropoda > Malacostraca > Decapoda > Coenobitidae > Birgus > Birgus latro. The sequence goes on from JAGKTI010008879.1 coordinate 11,979, forward strand.
ACATGATTGCAAAATTTATTCTGGGTGGTCAGCTCAAGGAATTTTGAAGAAATTTTTTTGACTGTGGACTGACAATCCAATAATTGGGATCACTGCAAACAAAAAGTCCTCCAGATTAAAAAGAAAACTTATCGAGAAACTGCCCCAACTCCTCTGTAAAACCTCAATCTGTGCCCGGATGGCCTGTTCGATACGCAATTGCAGTTCTAATGGTACTCTAATGGAAATTTATTAATACTTCCATAAATTCAGATGATGATGGGGTCAGGCCTGAGTCTGTGAGAGAAATGTTTGCAAGTGCTGCCGAATAGATGAGTGCTACACTTCCTCCCGAATAGTCAGCTGCACGCCTGGGAATACTTATAATAGGATGTATCTCAGGCAAAGCACTCTGATTAATATTAATATCAGACTCATACAACCAGGTTTCAGTCAAGCACAAAATGTCAAGCTTGAGCAGATTTAGAGCTTCATTGATATGGTCTGTTTTATTACTGACAGGACGAATATTTAAAAGACCCATTCTTAACTGTCTCAATGGTCTGAGTGGTCGAAATCGGTATTTTCAATCAATCTGTTCCTATGAGAAATCACAATTGGACAGTCTCTACTAGGTGCAAAATGGGAAACTGACTGTGAATTTGTATTAGCATCTTGAAGACTTATGGAAGAGCAGTTGATGCATTTGGGGGAATTTCTGTTACTACAATCCTTAGACTTAGGGGTCCCAATACGAAAAACACATTTCAGTTCATCATTTTTTCTAGAACACCTCTCAGATATATGATCAAAACCCTGGCAGTGATGACATTGTGTAACCGAGAATCTGTCAAAAGCGCGACATCTTATAAAATCCAGATAGATATAATTGCCCTGTTCAATGTTGGAGGATCCCACCTCTGGTGACATCTTCAAGACAAAGGTTTTAGTGACAGTCCTTGTTCTTGTGAAGAGAAGGTTGAGTTTTCAACCTCAATCAATGAACGTCTTAATTTTCTTGTTTTGATTCAGAATGTTTGTGATGATGTCAGAGTTGCCCAAGGAAGAGGAAAGACCTGCCATGGCCATTTTTGGCAGCATTTCCTTGGACTCCGATATGAAAGTTCCATCAGAGCTAAAGTGATCTGTCAGTATCCCAGCCACTTCACCTTTGGCCTCAGCTGATGGAAACTTCATTCTTAATGCAGCTGTGAACCGGTACTCTGATTAGTTCTGATCCCATTTGACTTGTTGGAGCTTCGGCACCACTCTTCAGTTTTATGATCAGTACCTGTTGACTACGAATGCAGGAGTACATTGGGGAGCGAAAGATAAAAATGGTAGATTGCTAGTGGAGAAAGGAGAAAAAGTGAGCAGATGGAGAGAACACTTTAAGGAACTGTTGAACAAAGAGAAAGTGAGAAGCGTTAATATTAGGGGTGGGGTTGCGAGGAGTAGACCAAAAAAGACCTGGGACGAGGTCATTAAGTGTAACCTCAGGGTTAAGAGATTGAATAGGGAGGCTGCCAGAGATCAAGCAAGATGGAGAGCTGCCATTAGGTGACCAAGGCCGACACATGCAAGCATGTAGGAGCCTTCAAAAACTAAACGAAACAAGAGAATGAAGGTACCTGTAATGAGAATATAAGTGGCTGGGAAATGGCTGGAAGAAGGAGGGAGGTGAGAAGAGAGGAAGAAGTCAGTAGGATGTCAGTAGTGGAAGTTATGAAGAAAGTCAAAATGGGGAAAGCCCCAGGAAATGATTGTGTGGTGAAATGCTGAAGCATGGGGGAGAGGTATTAGCAGGATGGATGTGGAAGATGTTCAGATTGGCCTGGGAGGAAGGTAGAGTCCCAGAGGATTGGAAGTCAGGTACAATTATTCCCCTGTACAAAGGAAAAGGGGAAAAAGTGTGTGTGATAATCATGGGGCATTTGTCTTCTTAGTGTAAGAGGAAAAGTATATGGTAGGATACTTATCGACAGAGTTAGGGAATTAACAGAGGAATTAGTTGGAGTAGAACAGGGAGGTTTTAGTAAGGGAAGAAGTTGTGTAGATCAGATCTTTAGTGGAAAACTTTCTAGAGAAGGGAAAGAAGTTGTATGCTGCCTTTACGAATTTGGAGAAAGCATATGACAGGGTGGATAGACAAGGAATGTGGAAAGTACAGTATTAAGAATATGTGGAGTTAATGGGAAGTTGTTGAATGCCGTGAAGAGTATGTATGAGGAGGTTAAGGCTGCAGTGCATGTGGATAGTGAACTGAGTGAATTTTTCTCTTTGAAGGTTGGATTGAAAGAGGGATGTGTCATGTCTCCATGGTTGTTCAATCTGTATATGGATGGAGTTATAAAAGAGGTACTGGGTAGGGCAGTGGATGTTGGAGTGACCCTAATGAGAGAGGGCAGTGTTTGGAAACTCTCTGTACTGTTGTTGCAGATGATATTGTATTGTTAAATGAAGACGAAGGGGAGCTGCAAGGCTTGGTGAATGAGTTTGGTAGAGTGCATAGGAAACAGAATCTAAAGGTGAATTTAGGGAAGAGTAAAGTTATGGTCTTCGAGGGAAATGAAGTCACTGAATGTACATTGAGGTCGGATGAGGAGGGAATGGAAAATGTGAGTGTGTTTAAGTACTTGGGTAGTGTGATGAGTAAGGATGGAAGTTTGGAGAGTGAAGTGCTTGACAGGTACAACAGGGAAGAAAGGTTGCTGAGTCTTTGAAAGCAGTGATAAGGAATAGGAATGTGAGCATGAAAGTAAAAAAGTTCCTGCGTGACAGTATTGTGGTACCAACCCTAACAAATGGAAGTGAAGCTAGGACCTTGTTGGAAGGACACAAGTCAAGAGTGAGAGCATTGGAAATGAGTTATTTGAGAGGAACATGTGGCGTTACATGGAGAGACAGACTGACAGTAGAGGAAGTGAAGGAGTGTTATGGTGTGTATGTGGATTTAAAAGAAGCATTAGAAGAAATACATTGATGTGGTTTCGCCACGTGGAGGGAATGGAGAGCGAGAGACTAACGAGGGTTGTGTATTTGAGTGAGGTGGAGGGAGGGGGAGGCTGAGGATGAGATGAAGGGATGGAGAGGTATATGCGAGAGGGGGTTATGAGCTCAGAGCAGGGCAGCAAAATGGCAGGAGACAGGGTGACAAGGAGGCAATTTGTTTGTGGCCGCCTCTTATGGGATTGAGACATCTGGCAATAGACAGATGGATAGATCATCATCATCATCATTGTCATTATCATTACCATCATGAGCTAACTTTGCCATGATAAATTGGAGTGAGTAGTCTCCAGAAATAGAAAAGGCAGTGCATACAAAGTAGGAAAAGGTTTATTGTAGGGGTCTGTACATGTGGGGATCAGCTGGAAGATCATGGTTGGATCCAATAGTGTTGCCCATGGTGCCCAGGCAACACCCCTGGTTTATCACCACTTAACATAATATGGGCTTCATATTTCATTGGCTATGATGTTTATTTCTCCCTCACAAATATGTTATAAACCATACTTCATTGACAAATGTTATTTAGTTGGCAAAGTGAAAGGAGTTATCAGACCTTCATTACCTTGAAATGTGATAAGGGTAACACCCTGAAAATATTCCTGGATCCACTCCTGAAGATAGTGGTAGCAGATAGTTCTTATCATCATCAGGACATTAAAACTGTGGAGAACAAGAAGAAGGAGGGAGAGAGGCTTCAGGGGATGTTTGATACCATGCGCGCCCAGGACCAGACAGACACAGATGCTTTGACAGCAGCGGAGAAAAGACTGCAGGCTATCAGCTCAGGAATGTACTCCACTGGGGATGGGGAGGAGGCCACACTTCAGGAGCAGTTAATAAGTAAGTATAATATTGCACTTTTCCCCTGTTTCAATATATGAGGCCTTTATTTACATGAATAATATCATTCCATAGGAGCATTGTTAAAACAAAAAATTAAAGAAATGCATTCGGGAGCCGAATGCTAGTCGCCTGCCAGAATACAGGTATGCTGTTGGCCAAGTCCAAGATTTTAGCCATATCTTTATACCCTGAAGGTTTCATGTTGATAGCTCAAGTTGTTCATGAGATATAATAATGTTAAAGGCGGGTGATAAAAACTAGTTGACCTTTGGCAGCCATTTTGGCAACCTTGACCTTAACCCCAAGTGCCCATTTTTGAACTCGGCCAAGATTTTGGCTATATCTTGATACTCTGAAGGTTTCATGTTGATAGCTCAAGCCATTCATGAGATATGGGAACACACACACACACACACACACACACACACACACACACACACACACACACACAC
>JAGKTI010008879.1:16644-32398 GCA_018397915.1 Birgus latro
TTACCCTAAATGTTAATCATAATTTCCTGCTTGCTATTTAATTTTTCCATGCATGGTTCTTAAGTAAAACAGCTAGAAAAAAGGTTGAAGCAGTGAATTTCATGTCCGGTCCTAACCTAACCTAACCTAACATTGTGTTAATCATAATTTCCTGCTTTTAATTTAATTCTTTCATGCATGGTTATTAAGTGCACCAGCTATGAAAAAGGTTGAAGCAGTGAATTTCATGGGCGGTCATAACCTAACCTAACCTAACTTAACCTAACCTAACCATTTTTCTGGTAGCAATTAGCATCATTTACTGTATTTGATGCTTTGTATCCAATAATTTAGTGCATAAAATGTGAGAAAAAATTATTTCCATGTCCGATACTTACTTATACTATGCTGGCAAGTTCTGAGCTCCTATGACTCACTCACCCCTAAATCATCATTTTTTGGTTAAAATTCAATAAATTCATGCTATGTATGCATTATTTATGTGAAAAGGGACCTAAATAAGTGCTATACATGTCCACTAGGGAGGTAGGAAGGTAGTTTTCTGATTTTGGTTAGGTTAGGTTAGGGTCATGAAAAACCAGTGCTGGAGCTTCAGGACCAATATCCGGACAAAACCAATATCTGGACATGCCTTTGGCTCTATTACGTCGGATATTGGAGGGATTACTTATATATATATACATATATATACTGTATATATATATCATCATCATCATCCAGACCTCCTTTCCCACCCTGGGGCAGGGTGAGGAGTAGCAATGTCCAGACAACCCAAATTTGCCCAGTCCATTGGTCCACGCTTCCATTCACTCATCATTCAATCCCCCGGAATCCTGGTTCTAAGAGATACGCCAAAAACATTCACCACGATCTGTAGCTTCATTTAAACGTTTTTGATAAATAAAACCAAGTACTTTACATTGTTTTGAGTGTCCAAACATTAAAAAATCATGTAAACCATTGTTGCCTCGTGAGGAATGTAGCAGCCCGAGGCTAGGCTAGTTGGTCCTGACATTTACCATGAGAGTGACTAGCCTCACTCATCCCTGAGTGGGATTACATGATCAATAAACCCCAACCCCCCACTTGGATATGAACCAACATAGGCTCAGTCTGGTTGGAGCGCCTTAACCCGCTGAGTCCCACCGACGTACAATGCATGTCACTGTCACGAATTTCCTACATCATGAAATTATGTATCGTAAATCGTGACATCGGGTGATTTGTAGGAACGATGAATAGTTCTGAAATCCGTGAGAATTCGCCATTCTCTTAACCGTCCACTCGTGTACTTATATTTGCATCAAATTTTCAAAACTTTCGTCATTCTCTCACGAGAGACTGTCTTTATGTGCAGACAGTGCATTCCTCTGAGCGATAATTTCTGAATTGTCGTTTCCTTGCACTTGCCTCCCTGGCCGTTAGTTGGCCACACCTCTTTCACACGTCCCTTACGTTGGACACTCAAACACAGTTAGTCGTCCCAGTGACAGTCAAGGAGAGTGGAAGTGCTGTGCTTAAAGCTTGAGCGGGTCTCCTTTCTTAGCGATCTCAGAAGTCTCGGCTGTATCGGCATGAATTCCCAAAGCTCCCACCAGCCTGGTGATCGACTGTATTAGCGGCAGTCTCGTCTCTACTGATTAGTATTTGTTTTGTTTTTCCTAGGCTTAAGTTTTTTAGTTATTTAGCTCAGTGCTTTATTTAGTTATTTGTTTGAATGCTTGAGTGAGTGCATTTCCCTTTCTTTGATTTTGAATTGATTCATGTAACGTAAATTTATTTTCTTGTAATTAATAAATTTACAGTTCGTTTTCTTGAGCTTTGTTAACTGTAACAGTCGTGTTTTATTTCCCCACATATTTAGTACACTTTTGCTGCTATAAGTTAGCACTACCCCGTATATTAATCACGACTGGTACTTAAGCCAGCTCTTGGTAATAATCCTTAAATCCGTTGTGCCAGCTAGGAGTTTGGCTCAGCCAAGATCCTGTTTATTATTATTATTGTAATTTTTTGAATGTTAAGGGGTGAACTAACTTTCTCAGAGGCCAACAGTACAGTAATACAGCCTTCTTGAGCATTTAGTCTCTGCTGTGTACTGTTGAGAAAGTTTATAAATTCTCGACTCTAGAGAATTGGCGAAGTAAGCCAGCATAAAAGTGAAATTGCCACTTGATTTCACGAGTCGATTTGCTCATGATAATCGACTCGATAGTTATTCCTAGTGTCCATAGACACATTTTCATTTTCCCCCTGACAGTCACTACTTTTTTCCACGGACAGACCCACCGACGTGCATCGTACATCAGTCAGTTGCAAGGCCCGTCGTTTGCACATTTTTCAAGATTCTCAGGTGATTTTTGGTAGGCATATGTGGGAGAGCTTCATCTACCTGCTGTCAAGTGGGGATACTCCCTAGCCCCACCTGACCCCCCTCCCCCCCACACTTGGCAATTCACCTGTTAGCAGTAACCTGGCCAGTAAGGATATGTTGCCCCACGGTCTCTCCAATGAGAAATTCACGGTGAAAGTGATTCCTGAGGTGGAGGATAAAGAAACAAAGAAGCTAGAGGGAGAAACAAACAGAAGTGATGAGGTGGTAATGGTGTAAAGGAAGGTGCCATATGCTGGGGTTTTGGGTGAGTGAACAGTGCTTTTATCGCCTATATTATTGTGTGAAAACCAATGTAGACTTGTACTACGCATGAATTCGTACAAAATAAATAAATAAATACGTAATTTAAAGTGGCTTGAATTAATTAATCCTTCCATAGTTCGTTTTCTTTAGCCACGTACCCTGAGAAAGAAGGAAAAAGTAAGGCTGACTGACACCTGTACCAACATTTATAAGCTCAGGAGGGTGATTTCTCTATGAATTTTCGATATTTCTCACCAAAAGCAGAGGTTTGAGCCCAAAAAAAAATAAGTTGAAAATCGGTCGGGTTCTGAGGGTGTGTTGGGTAAAAAATTGGTCAGGACTGGATGGGTTAAATACCCACTAAACCACCAGGCGCCATACTTCAGTTACATGGTTACCAACCAACATAGCAGATGGTGTCCAAAGTACTGGTATATATTTGATTACAGAAAAAATCTCTTTCAGTTTTACTCTTCAGCCAGGCAGCTAATCCCAGAGTTTGTCCAGGGTGGTCATGACAAAAATGACCCCAGTCCTTTTGTCTGCTGCTGCCTTATACAGTCTATCACAGTTCTCTGTTTTCCTCTCCCCAGTCTCTCAAAGTTTAGCTTTTTTACACCCTTTAGTAGCCTTTCACACTTCAGTTTGTTTTATGTTTTGACCATCTCGGCAGAGTTCTTCCGATAACTTTAAGTTGACCTAAAATTGCCATTGTTCCATCTTGAATGCTGAGTAGTAAAAATGGTTTAAAATTAGAATGGTTCTAGTCACTGGATTGACTCTGAAGTAAAACATAGTTATGAAGCGCATGTGGATCAAAGGCATACCCATAAGGTGGACTTAGGTAAATCCAAGGGACTTGAATGGTGAATGAATGAGGGTGTCCTGTGTACTGTAATCGGGCAAATTTGATTGGTTCTAAGTCTGTCAAACTTTTTCTTACTCTTTGGACCCTACCTCACCCCCATCCTTAGGTGGGAAAAGGGAGGTGGATGATGAAGATGATGGTTTTAGTTATGAAGAATGCTATGGAGAGATGCAGAGGTGTAATGTTATTCTACCATTGAGCTACAGGGAATTAGCTGCAAAAGGGCAATAATCTTGTCTAATTTAAAGAGAGAAGAATTTAGTACATCTATTACAGTATTGTGTAACATTTTGCCTACACTTGAGTATATTTATGTCTTGGTGGACTGAAGTAAGTAGCCTAGCCTTAAATTCCATTGCTGTAGGTGGAGCAGTAAAGAATTGGATGATAAATTGGCAGATAACATGAATATCTTTATGGTTATCATAATTGTTTTAGCTTAGTTCTGCTTATTCTCATGGGGTGGGTAGGATTTAGAAACTATACCCAAGTACTGTATCTCCACAAGAAACTAAGCCATTAAAAATTATTTCAGATACAAAAGCTAGCATTACAGAGGCCAAGACAGCGACAAAGCAGGCTGAAATGAAACTGAAGCATAGCAAGGCAGAGCTGAAGAAGAAGGAGCAGGAAATGAAACAGACAGCTGCCCAGTACACAAAGGACAAAAGTCTTCTGGATGAAATGGAGAAGGATGTAAAGAAACTCAAGGTGAGAAGTGTAGTAATCTTTATACATACTGTCAGACGGGGATATTTCGGTCTACCAGGGCTATTTCGGACAGCTGGCTGATGGTCGCATATGTTTTTTTCTTTAATTTATGAAAAATATTCACTATTAACTTACTTTTTTTTTTTTTTTTTTTCCAGAAGTGCTGTATGCTTTGTACTTTAATTCTGTGGAGTTGTTATTTCACCACTCTTTGTTTTAGTCCCTTTTTCATTTGTTGTTATCACTTTGTTCTTATGGCATTTTTTTTCCAGCAGAATTGGTGAGAAAATAATAAGGTGCAGATACCAGACTTAAAGACACCCAACAACTCCTCCCATTTTTTTTTTTTTTTTTTTTTTTTGGGGTTCCAGACTATTTAGGTTTGTGTACCCAGTATTTTATTTAATTTGATCAATAATTACCCTTCAGGAAAAAAATGCATTAAAGTCCGGGGCTGTGTCAGGCAGCGACACAATTGCTGAAGGATTTTCAGTTTTATTCAACCTTGCACCCCCTTGGAACTTATTAGGGCCTTTTTTTCTTATTTATCTGTCTACAAATGTTAAGAAATTACAAGAAGAGGGCGTCAGAGATCGTTTCGTTTCGTTTTTGAAGACTTCAACATGCTTGCATGCGTCGGCCTTGGTCACCTAATGGCGGCTCTCCATGCTGCTCGATCTTTGGCAGCCTCCCTGTTCAATCCCTTAACCCTTAGGTCACACTTAATGACCTCATCCCATGTCTTTCTTGGTCTACCCTTCCCAACCCCTCCGCCAATATTAACACTTCTTACCCTCTGCACCCAGTTATCATCCCCCATCCTCTCCACATGTCCAAACCACCTCAGCCTACCTCTCCTCATCACAACACCAATACACTCCAGTCCCATCCTATCTCTCAACTCTTCGATCGTAAACCCAGCCCCCCCAGGCCTTGCACGCAGGGACGCACTGCACATCCACCTAATCATTGTCATTTCTGCACGTTTAAGCCTCCGAATATCCACTTCCATTACTGCCCAGGTCTCACTACCATACAGCATCACATTCCTAACACATGCTGCATACAAAGACCCCTTAGCATGTAAGGAGAGTCCTCTCAATGTCAGGAGAGGCAACAGCTCCCTGAACTTCTTTCAACTACTTCTCACCCTAGCAACCCGAGCTAACTCCAGCCCCACCTCCGGCACATAACATGTCTCCCAAATAACGAAACTCCTCCACACACTCAAGAGGCTCACCTGCAAGTTCAACCCTCTCATGCCTAACAGTCTCCACCTGCTCTCCCCAACATGCCGCACACATAAAATCAGCATTGTCTCGCAGTCTACCTCTGATACCACTACATCTCTTGTGTACCCATTTATCACAAACACTGCACAAGATGGATTTGCTTCCCACACCTTTGTGGCAAACTGCACATAGCCACTTTCCCTCTCCTCTGATTGTACCGCCACCAACCCTAGATATCATCACTTTTGTTTTATCTGCATTTACCCTTAAGCCTTTGTGCCCCATACCATCTCTCCATTTCTTAAATCTTCCCTCTGCCTCTTTTTCATTCTCTGCAGTCAACACCAAGTCATCAGCATACAACATCTCCCATGGGAGTCCATCTCTGAAGTCACGTGAGAGGGCTTCAAGTACCATGATAAACAACAAGGGACTCAAAACTGACCCCTGATGCGCACCAACATTCACGGAAAACTCATCACTCAAAACTCCACTCACTCTCACCTGGGTGCAAGCACCCATGTACATGGCCATAAACACCCTAACCAGCCACTCTTCCAACCCTAGCTTTCTCATTGCCCACTTCACCACCTCTCTAGGGACTCTGTTAAAGGCCTTTTCCAAATCAGCAAAAACAAAATACAGTTCCCTTTTCTTTCCAATATATTTTTCCTGAAGCTGTCGAACAATGAATATGGCATCAGTGGTCCCCTTCCTGGCATAAACCCAAACTGCATCTCATCAATATTCACTCTTTTTTTGATCATACCTTCTAGAACTCTCTCCATTACTTTCATTATCTGATCTAAGAGCTTTGTACCTCTGTAATTTCCCCTTTCCAGGGCATCACCCTTCCCTTTGTACACATTTACAATTACACTCTTCAGTCAATCATCTGGGACAACACAAGTTTAAGAATTACTCTCAAGAGAACCTTAATGCAGCTGCTCAAGCTGTTCTGGATGGATGGATGCCTTCGCAAAGCTACCATGGAGTTTAATGTGCCCGACAGCACAATCTTAGACAGAAAGAAGGCCACAGTTGAAGGGTTGCACATTCGTCAATCAGGACATCCCACCTCACTAATAAGGGAGGAAGAAGAAGCAATTGCCCAAAATGTAGCAAATCTTGGGGTCTATGGCCTGGCATTTGACTCGAAGGACCTAAAGGATTTCATCATAGTAAATCTGGATGATAGTATTTTGATCCCTATCCTGATGTATGGAAGCAAGGCGTGGACCTTGCTAGATGGGAACAAGTCAAGAGTGAGAGCAGTGGAAATGAGTTACCTGAGAGGAGCATGTGGAGGGACAGGTTGACAAATGAAGACGTGAAAGAACGTTGTCGGGTGGATGTGGATGTGATTGAGAAAATTAGGAATAATACTCTGAGGTGGTTTGGACATGTGGAGAGAATGGAGAATGAAAGACTGACTATGAGGGTGTATATGGGTGATGTGGGGGGGGGAGGGAGAGGGGGAGACTGAGGATGAGGTGGAGGTATGGATTTGAGAGGTATATAAGGTGACAGAGCGACTTGGAGGCATTTTGTCGGTGGCCATCCTTTGCGAGATTAGGGCGACGGGCTATAGATAGATAGACATCTGGACAGAACAGCCAGGATGGTTGTGCCTTTCAGCAACAACCTACCATGGGAGGACTGAGTTGCTGGGTTTTATAAGAGGAATTGTCATATTCTTACCAGAAGACACTGTCAGAAGAATATCAGTCGAAAATGTGCTGCTGTCACCAAAGAGCAAGTTCAAGACTACTTCTCCCACCTAGAAGACTCCTTGGCTGGCATTCCTCCATTGAACATAAGTTACGATGAGACAAACCTACAGGATGATCCCAAGTAAAAATGCAGTTCTTAAGTAGGGGAATCAAATATGCAGAGAGAGTTATGAACAGAAGCAGGACTAATATCTCCATCACGTTCACCGGCACTGCGGCCAGGCAGATCCTTGCCCCTTATGTTCTCTACAAGGTCGAGAGTCTTATGGATACATGGACTACAGGAAGTCCAAGCAACTGTCACTATAACTGCATAACCAGTGGCTGACTTGACAGTCACATTTTCTCAGAATGGGTCAAGACATGCGCATTGTGTAACATCAGAACGCTATCACCAAATGAAACAGTTCTTTTATTGGAGGATAATCTGCCCTCACACATTTCATTTGAGGTCCTGTCTCTCAGTGACCAGCTTAACGTAAAGATAGTGTTTCTCTAACCAAATTCTACCTACTTACTACCAGGGTTGGGTCAGTTCATTCAGAAGTGAAGCTTGGACCCTGTTGGAAGGACAAAAGTCAAGAGAGAGAGCAGTGGAAATGAGTTATTTGAGAGGAGCAGGTGGAGTCACGTGGAGAGACAGACTAACAAATAAGGAAGTGAAGGAGTGGTATGGTGTGGATGTGGACGTGATAGGAAGTACTGTATTAGGAGAAACATGTTAAGGTGGTTTGGGCATGTGGAGAGGATGGAGAGTGAAAGACTGACGAGGAGAATGTATGTGAGTGAGGTGGAAGGGGGGAGAGGGAGGGGGAGGCCAAGGATGAGATGGAGGGATGGAGTGGAGAGGTACATGAGAGAGGGGGGTGTGAGCTGGGAGCGGGGTAGTGAAATGGCGGGGGACAGAGCGACATGGAGGCGATTTGTTTGTGGCCACCCCGTGCGGGATTGATGCGTCTGTCCCCATGAGGAGCATAGGAGCCTGGGGCTAGGCAAGTTGGTCCTGACATTTAAGATGAGAGCGACCAGCCTCACTCATCCCTTAGTGGCATTACGTGAGCAATAAACCCCAACCACCTCTTGGATATAAACCTTCACCAGGTCAGTCTGATTGGAGTGACCAAATTCTACCCACTTACTGCCAGGTTTGGGTCAATTCATTCATTCATCATTCAATCCTACATTGCCCCATGAGGAGCATAGGAGCCTGGGGCTAGGCAAGTTGGTCCTGACATTTAAGATGAGACCGACCAGCCTCAGTCATCCCTTAGTGGCATTACGTGAACAATAAACCCCAACCACCTCTTGGATGTAAACCTTCACCAGCTCAATCTGATTGGAGTGCCGTAATTACCCACTTAACACCAAGTACCAGAATTTGGTTTTATGGTTACCACCCAGCAAAGTAAATGGTGTCCTGGAGTACAGGAAACCATTTGGCTTGTTACTCAGTGTAGAGTCACCCACAGGCAGAAGGAAGAGGAAAGAATGAAGGAAAGAAAGACAGAAGAGGGAGTGTAAAGTCACCCGTAGGCAGAAGGATGAGGAAAGAATGAAGGAAAGAAAGACAGAGGAGGATGGAAGGAAAGTTGGAGGAGAGGAAAGGGCAGACACCCGAGAGCAGCACCACATTGAGCGAGTGGATGGTGAGTGCCCCCACCTATTCAACTTTTATCAGTTCCAATTCAAATACAGTTCATTACAAAACTGAAAATATCAGTTCAATTCAAATCTAATTCAGAAGAATTGATACCTTTAATTAATTCCAATTCACATCAATTTGCATCTTTTTCAGTTCAATTCAAATTCATCTCGTTTTATTCTTTACTTTTTATTATTTCTGCTTTTATAGGTATTTGGAAAAATTATGATCTTTAATAGTCCTTACCATTTTATCTCTGTATTGAAACGTGGTTACATAAAGTAAAACAATCAGTAGCTGCATTCTAAAATATTGTAGATAAATTAATTAAATATCAATACTGTACCTGCATTATAACTTAAGTTACTTTTATACATTAATTTCCTCATTATTTGAAAGCTCAGTGTGCTTAGTATATGTTCTGATGTTCACAGTTGATGAATGGTTAGCCAGTGCAAAGAACTTGTTACTTTTTATTGTTGGTTCAGTAGTGGCAGTAGACGTTTCTTCCTTTGCTGTGACTTTGGTTGAAATGCTTTGAACTTTTGAGTCAACACATAACAGATTTCTTGCACTTCCTCGTCTCTGCTCAAATCCATCTCATACCTTGAGTCCAGAATGGCGGCATACAGGAAAGCCTCCATAAACTCAAACTTGCTCAGGCTGGTTTCCGTTGAGGACTGAAGAGTTGAAACAAGCCTACTGTTATATACTTCACGTAGACTAGCTAAAGCAACCCCCAAAGACCACAAACTGGATGTTATCATTTTCTGCCCTTGTATCTGGTCAGTTACATACTTGAAAGGCTCAAGAATATCACACAGATCCTTGAAGGTGTTGAGCTCATACTACTTCAGCTTGTAGGGAGTGTCTAGTTTGTCCCATGCTTCAGGTGATACCCCAATAACTGACTTCATCATTGTTAATTGGCTATTCCATCGTGTACGTGTTGCCATCTGGAGCTTGAGCTCATCTGAGAAAACTTGTTTAGCAACTGTTGGTTTCCTACAGAAACTGACAGGCTTGGATACTTTAGCAAGAATCTGCTTGACTTGGCCATCTTGCTCCATACAATCTTTTACAACTAGTTGCAATGAATGTGAAAAACAGGGAACATGTTTAGGTGGTAAATTTTCATAATTCTCTGCAGCAGTATCAGTTGGTATTATTATATCATCATCATCATCAGCTTCTGATTGTTCCATTGGAAATAAAGTGAATGCCTTCACCATATTAGCTGCATTGTCAGTAACTATGACAGATACTTTCTTTGTTATATCACAGCAAGCCACAGTTCCTTGATACATAGTGTACAGTAGGCGCGGAAAGTATTGACGTTTTTATGCCGACGTTATTCTTTTTCGCATTAAGTGAAGTAGGGTCAATACTACCCTCCCCTGTGATGCGAAATGAGCTGACGCTTTTTCAACGGGAGCTGGCAACCCTGCTTGATAGGTTTGGCACCACAAGAGCAGGCTCAGTAATGTTTGGGCAGCCACAGGAGGAGGATTGTCTCTGTGTGTGATGCACCATGAGGGCATGTTTTGACTCAAATAACACAGTTATTTGGTTACCTACCACATTCTCATCATGCCTAAAGTAACCACAAGCAAGGACAAATGTGTGGAAGTGATTACTTTATACAAAGCAGGCCACAAACTCCCATTTATTGCAAATCAGATGGTGTTAGACTGAGGACAGTGCAGAGACTGGTGAAGCGGTTCAAGGACAGTGGGGAGGCCATTCCTCCCACTCCACTTCCCAAGCCTGGGAGACCTTGTAAGACAACCTTCAGGACCCGTCAGCTGATCTCAAGGCAAGTTAGCAAGGATCCAAGGCTAACAGCATGGGATTTAAAAGAAAAGAACCCACAGTTGCTGGCAGATGTGTCTGTCAGAAGTGTGCAGCAGCTGTTGCATGACGATCTGGGCTACAGGAGTTTTTGTGCTCATAAAAAACCACTGCTAACTGCACTTCAGAAGAAAAAGAGAGTAAATTTTTGTAAGAAATATCTTGCCTGGAGTGAGGAGCAATGGAAAACTGTGCTTTGGAGTGATGAGTCAACATTTACTGTCACTGGTACCCCTTCATCACGAGTGTACCGCAAACCAGGCAGTGACCCCCTGGATCCTAAGTACACTTCCAAGTTTGTTAAATACCCAGCCTCACTCATGGCTTGGGGCTGCTTTACATATTATGGTGTTGGTGAGTTGGTAATTCTACCTGCAAATGAAAAAGTGAACCAGAACAATTATTTGGAGCTCTTATGTGATGTTTTAAGTGACTCTTTTGATAAAACCAAGGCATGAGTATTTATGCAAGATTCTGCCCCTGCACATGTTGCAAAGTCAGTGAAACAGTGGCTAACAGACTGTGAGGTTCCCTTTATTCGAGATTGGCCCGGAAACAGCCCAGATATCAATCCCATTGAGAATTTATGGGCGCACATGAAGCAGCAGCTGCGTAGTATGGACACATCATCTTTGCCTAAACTTGAGGCTGCAGCTATGGAGCAGTTTTAGTCCGTCTGTTCTGCAAAACTATGCCATCAGTCTCCCCAGTCGCCTTAAGAAGATAATAAAGGTGAAGGGGAATGCCAGTAAATACTAAATTCAGTGGTGAGTGTTAATTTATTTGTTTCTCCTTGCTAACCACAAGAATGTTTTGTTTTTGTAAGATGGCGTCAACACTTTCCGCGCCTACTGTATATATTAGCTGCTGCATGAGAACCTCTGAAGTGCCGATATGCCAACATAACACTTTTTATAGTGAAGTCTTGGATGAAATTGCCAGTTATACCAACAAATGATCTCATGTCCCTACTGGACCACAGGTCAGTAGTAAGACATATGTTCTGAACTTGCTGTAACTGTGTTTTCACGTGGTCCTGAATAGTGCCTGAACATTGTGGTATTAGTGTACTACTCAGATGTCTTGCGATTAGGGATCGTAAACATTGACTCAGCAGTTTCCATAAGAATTCGATATCGCTGACTCTCAACTAGAGAAAGCGGAAGAAGATCATGAGCAATAAATTCCACAATACAGTCAGTAAGCTTTTTCTGTTGTAGTTCAGTGGGTTTCCACTTGGTAGGCTTTTGTGTGAAATTATCCATTGTTAACTTACTTTCTTAAGCTTCTGGCTTGACAAGTTTTGCAAAGATTTCTTCATGGTTCTTCTGAAAAAGGAGGACAACCATAATTAGAAATTAGCAAAGTCAGTGATGTATCGGTTCAGCAAATCAGTTTGGTTACAGTCCTATTATGAATGACAAAATTTCTGAAATACTTGTTAGTTATAAATTTATGATTAACTTCAGTTACAAAATGCTAATATAACTCTCCCTCTTCCAGGATAAAAACTTCTCTGGCATAAAATTTTCTTTTGATCATTATTAGGCTAGGCCTATGCACCACGTTAGTTAAACTGAGCCATAGAAATGTGTGCATTTCTTTTAATATCAGTTTCTCTTCAGTATTTTTTTTTATATATGTGACACTTTGCTAATGAAGTGTCTCCAGTTTACCCAAAATAAACCAATACCTTCACTGAGAAATTGCTTACCTCTAAATTCCTCCTGAAGTTTGATGTTGCCTTGCTAGATCCAGCTACAGACTGATGACAGTGATGACAAACTGCTTTAAAGTTCCCTAGCTTACTGTCACTTCCACTGGAACTAGGTATGTTGAAATGACTGAACACATTTGGCTTGGGTGGCATTTTGTGTGCATAGAATATATATTTTTTTAAGCTAAGAAAGCACTAAATCAGTCCAGAATCCATACCAGACTGCCACTGTAGCCTGTAACAAATAACCATAACTAATGCACAACATCCTTTTCAAAACTATTTATTGTATAGGCCACAACAGTCCTCCTAGGCACTCAATCTGTAGATGTAAAAAACTGAAGAGGCAGGCTGGTGCTGACTCACAACTTTGCAAGTACTGTTAGTATCTGGGTGGGTCACAAAGTAACTAGAGACTTTGCAAGCTCTGGTTCAGTAGCAGGCCCACCAGGTTTCTTGCTTTCCCAATAGTTGTGGTGCAGAGTAGGCTATAAGAAAGTAGCCAGTGATTATTTTCTTCTCAATTTTGACAGAAAATAATACACCCCAAAACATAGTTTAATTATAAAATTTCACTCATCGTTCATTCATCGTTCATTTTTGAAGGCTCCAACATGCTTGCATGTGTCGGCCTTGGTCACCCAATGGCGGCTCTCCACGCTGCTCGATCTCTGGCAGCCTCCCTATTCAGTCCCTTTACCCTTAAGTCACATTTAATGACCTCATCCCATGTCTTTCTCGGTCTACCCCTCCCAACCCCTCCCCCAATATTAACACCTCTCACCCTCTGTACCCAATTATCCTCCCCCATCCTCTCCACATGTCCAAACCACCTCAGCCTACCTCTCCTCATCACAACACCAATACACTCCAGTCCCATCCTACTTCTCAACTCTTCTATCGTAAGCCCAGCCCCCCCAGGCCTTGCACGCAGGGATGCACTGCACATCCACATAATCATTGTCATTTCTGTACGTTTAAACCTGCGAATATCTTAGGTCTCACTACCATACAGCATCACACTCCTAACACATGCTGCATACAAAGACCCCTTAGCACGTAAGGAGAGTCCTCTCAATGTCAGGAGAGGCAACAGCTCCCTGAACTTCTTCCAACCACTTCTCACTCTAGCAACCGAGCTAACTCCAGCCCCACCTCCGGCACATAACATGTCTCCCAAATAACAAAACTCCTCCACACACTCAAGAGACTCACCTGCAAGTTCAGCCCTCTCACGCCTAACAATCTCCACCTGCTCTCCCCGACACACTGCACACATGAAATCAGCATTATCTCGCAGTCTACCTCTAATACCACTACATCTCTTGTGCACCCACTTATCACAAACACTGCACAAGATGGAATTACTTCCCACACCCTTGTGGCAAACTGCACATGGCCACTCTCCCTCTCCTCTGATTGTACCGCCACCAACCCTAGATATCATCACTTTTGTTTTATCTGCATTTACCCTTAAGCCCTTGTGCCCCATACCATCTCTCCACTTCTTAAATCTTTCCTTAGCCTCCCCTTCATTCTCAGCAATCAACACCAAATCCTCAGCATACAACATCTCCCATGGGAGTCCATCTCTGAAGTCATGTGAGAGGGCTTCAAGCACCATGATAAACAACAAGGGACTCAAAACTGACCCCTGATGCACACCAACATTCACGGGAAACTCATCACTCAAAGCTCCATTCACCCTTACCTGAGTGTGAGCACCCACGTACATGGCCATAACCACCCTAACCAGCCACTCTTCCAACCCTAGCTTTCTCATTGCCCACTTCACCACCTCTCTAGGGACTCTGTCAAAGGCCTTTTCCAGATCAACAAAAACAAAATACAATTCCCTTTTCTTGCCAATATATTTTTCCTGAAGCTGTCGAACAATGAATATGGCATCAGTGGTCCCCCTGCCTGGCATAAACCCAAACTGCATCTCATTGATATTCACTCTTTCTCTAATCATACCTTCTAGAACTCTCTCCATTACTTTCATTATCTGATCTAAGAGCTTTATACCTCTGTAATTTCCCCTTTCCAGGGCATCACCCTTCCCTTTGTACACATTTACAATTACACTCTTCAGCCAATCATCTGGGACAACACACTCATATATAATCATATTTATCAGGTCAGTGACTAACCTCACCCCANACCTCAGCCTACCTCTCCTCATCACAACACCAATACACTCCAGTCCCATCCTACCTCTCAACTCTTCTATCGTAAACCCAGCCCCCCCAGGCCTTGCACGCAGGGACGCACTGCACATCCACCTAATCATTGTCATTTCTGTACGTTTAAACCTGCGAATATCTTCTTCCTTTACTGCCCAGGTCTCACTACCATACAGCATCACACTCCTAACACATGCTGCATACAAAGACCCCTTAGCACGTAAGGAGAGTCCTCTCAATGTCAGGAGAGGCAACAGCTCCCTGAACTTCTTCCAACCACTTCTCACTCTAGCAACCGAGCTAACTCCAGCCCCACCTCCGGCACATAACATGTCTCCCAAATAACAAAACTCCTCCACACACTCAAGAGACTCACCTGCAAGTTCAACCCTCTCACGCCTAACAATCTCTGCCTGCTCTCCCCGACACACCGCACACATGAAATCAGCATTATCTCGCAGTCTACCTCTAATACCACTACATCTCTTGTGCACCCACTTATCACAAACACTGCACAAGATGGAATTACTTCCCACACCCATGTGGCAAACTGCACATGGCCACTCTCCCTCTCCTCTGATTGTACCGCCACCAACCCTAGATATCATCACTTTTGTTTTATCTGCATTTACCCTTAAGCCCTTGTGCCCCATACCATCTCTCCACTTCTTAAATCTTTCCTCAGCCTCCCCTTCATTCTCAGC
Organism: Birgus latro; assembly: GCA_018397915.1. Classification (NCBI taxonomy): domain Eukaryota; kingdom Metazoa; phylum Arthropoda; class Malacostraca; order Decapoda; family Coenobitidae; genus Birgus; species Birgus latro. The sequence continues at coordinate 31,927 of JAGKTI010008879.1, forward strand.
AATCAACACCAAATCATCAGCATACAACATCTCCCATGGGAGTCCCTCTCTGAAGTCACGTGAGAGGGCTTCAAGCACCATGATAAACAACAAGGGACTCAAAACTGACCCCTGATGCACACCAACATTCACGGGAAACTCATCACTCAAAGCTCCATTCACCCTTACCTGAGTGTGAGCACCCACGTACATGGCCATAACCACCCTAACCAGCCACTCTTCCAACCCTAGCTTTCTCATTGCCCACTTCACCACCTCTCTAGGGACTCTGTCAAAGGCCTTTTCCAAATCAACAAAAACAAAATACAATTCCCTTTTCTTGCCAATATATTTTTCCTGAAGCTGTCGAACAATGAATATGGCATCAGTGGTCCCCCTGCCTGGCATAAACCCAAACTGCATCTCATTGATATTCACTCTTTCTCTGATCATACCTTCTAGAACTCTCTCCATTACTTTCATTATCTGATCT
>JAGKTI010008880.1:0-32397 GCA_018397915.1 Birgus latro
CGGGAGCTAGCAGACGATCTCGGGTGTGCAGTCCGAGGCGACTAAGAGTTATGATGGTTTCCTTCAAAGCAAAACAAAACAAATATGTGTCACTGTTATCTTCACAGCACAACTCCCCAGACATCAGGGAAAAGCAGAAACTGGAGATCATCCACTGCTACACTAAGACCAAGATACTCATGCAGCCGTAGGACAAGACGTTGGTCTCTCTGTTTCTTCTATGGGATGATCAACATCGCTGTGATCAATGCCTTTCTGCTGTACAAATTGGCATCACCTGAAACAGGTGTCACCAATGTGCGATGCATCTTTATGCACAGACTTGCATGTGAGATGTTGCAGTGTTGGGGAGAGATGAGGTTGCAAAGGTCTAGTCTCACCCTCTTAGTCAGCAACACCATCTGCTCATGCATTTTGCTATCTGTGCCACCTGCAGACACAAATGATAGATTACCATGCACCAAAAAGAGGTGCAGCCTTTGCCCACGGTGGACTGCAAGCAAAACCAGGACTGTCTGCTCACAGTGTCATAAGCCAGTCCAGATCATTCCAGTGTGCTTTGCTTAAACTGCATGCAGTGGCAGGTAACTACTGTACATACTTTTGATACTGTCATAACAAAATGAAGATATGGAACATGTACATATGTACCCAAATGTACACTTGCAATAATTACTCGTTTTCATTTTTTCCAGGCCTGTCTGTCCAGCCCACATCAGCATGCTTTGAAGTGCACTAGTTAACTGGTAAGTATATAGCAATAACACAATACAGTTATGTTTGAACAAATTTACATGCAAAATACATTGCTGTATTGATAAACACGTTACATGTGTGTCAGGGGAAAATGAGAGTTTACTCTGGCGAGGTCGCCAGATGTCAGGGGAAAATGAGATTTTTACTCTGGCGTGTCGCCAGATGTCAGGGGAAATTTAAGTATTCCCAAGAAATAATGAAATATTGTATAACTGGTATACAATGTATAGCTAAGTGTGCTATGTCAATTCTCTAGGGTCGAGAATTACAAACTTCCTCAACGGCACGCAGCAGAGAACTAGACAGAGTACTCTATTGAGCTGCAATATTGTACCGTTGGCCTACGAGAAAGTTTCTTCTCCCCCCCCCAACAATCAAAAAAAAAAATTATAATAATAATAATAACAGGCTCTTGGCTGAGCCAACTCCCAGCTAGCACAACGGATTTATAGTGATTCAAAGCTGGCCTAAGTACTGGCCGTGATTTAATTCAAAAGTTGTGCTAACGCAGAGTAGCAAACTGTATTAAATAACAGAGTGGAGTAATTAAACACAGTTAATAACTTTAACAAAGCTCAAGAAAAGAACTGTGAATTTATTAATTACAAAGAAATGAATTTACGTTACATGAAATTCAAATCAAATAAAGGAATGCACTCACTCGCTCAAACACTCAGATAACAGCTAAATATTTCAAAAAGCTTAGCCTAGGAAAAAACCAGAAAATACTGATCGGTATGGATGAACAGAGCTGCTGTGACGATCACCAAAGTGGGTGGGGCTGCAGGAGACACGCCAATACAAGCTGAAATCTGAAAACGCTAGAAAAGCACAGAGCCTAGAAAGGCGTCCCGCGTCCCGCCGTGTCTACAAGCAAACTGAGCTCCCATTTGAAGCGGCGGCGCGACGAGCGAGGGAGGTGCGCGCGCCGGCGTGTAACGGCTTCCGCGCCATCAGACAACTCAAATTTACGGGACGATGTCACGACTCACTCAACACAACGTTACAATGTAGAAAATTCGTGACAATGTGCATTCATTATATCATATAGCCAAAAACACGTGCAATAATTGCCCAGTTTCACTGAGGTAGACCTCTGTGTTTGCTGTACAGGTATGCTGGGATGTTTTTGTGTTAGTCCAGCATTTCACCTTCAGGTAGGATGAGTTCCATTGCCTTGCTGCAAGTACTTTCTTACACCTTTTATCCATATACTGTCAATTACTAGTTTTCTCCCCCCCCCAAGTATCATTTACCCTTTTGTTTCTTTTACTTACCTTGTCTACCTTTTTATTCCCTGTATTTATGCATTTTATAATTTCCTTCATAGTTTTATGCATCCTCATGTCTTATTTTTTTCTTTCCCTTTTCAGTTTCTGTTGCCAGGGTGAGGCTACGTAGTGTGTCTGAGCGCAGCGATGACGATGATGAAAAAGATGGAGAAGAAGGAAGAGAAAGTCCACTGGAGATCAGGAAGTGGAAGAAAGAGGACCTAAGCTTAGAACCATTGCCAGAATTCACCCACCCCATGCCTTCAAGACTTATGGACCCCTACCACTATTTTGAGTCCCTCTTCACCATGGAGCTGATAGACCACATTGCCTACCAAACCAACCTGTATGCACGGCAGAGTTATGTTACCACGTCCTTCACCACAGACAGGAAAGAAATCCTTGTCTTCATTGGAATCCTGTTGTACATGGGTGTGGTTAGTCTTCCTTCCATTGATGACTACTGGGCTATGGGAACTAGATGTCCCCATGTGGCAGACTACATGTCCTTGAATCGCTTCCTCCTCCTCAGAAGTCTCATCCACTTCAACGACAATGAACTAGCACATGGGAGTGTGGACCAGTTCTTCCAGATCCGACCCGTCTTCAGTGCCATTACCAAGAGGTTCCTGACAATTCCTGAGACTCGTGAACAGTCTGTGGACAAGGTGATGGTTACTAATAAGAGGACCAGGGAGAGCAAATGGCGCCAGCATAGATTCAGGTCTACCAAGTCGAGCTGCAGGCTATTCTGCAGGGCTAGTGTTGATGGTGTCATCCATGATGTCATTATGTTTCAAGGAGCATCAACATTTGTTAGCCACAACACCAAGCTCAGTGAGGAAGAGGAAGCAATGACCATAACCTCCCGACTCATCATTGCCCTTGCTAGGACCCTACAGCATCCTGAGAGGTCTGTCATTTATGCAGACGGCTTGTTCTCCAGCATTAGTCTCGCTGAGTACCTGAGGGACCATTTCCACTGTCGTTATGTGGGGAGAGTGACGGAAGACAAGATCGGCTACCCTGACCTGCCTTCTAGAAAAGAACTCAAGAAGGAATCTGTTGAAAAAGGGACTATGGACTTCCGTACAGCAGATGGGGTGCTTGTCCTGAAGTGGAAGGACACCGTGCCTGTCACCTTCATTTCCACTGATGCTGGGGTGGAGCCACTTGGTCATGTCACGCGGTGGGACAGCAAGAGGAAGGAGAAACGGGACATCCCGTGTCCCGACGTCATCACCAAGTACAACAACTGTATGGGAGCAGTCGACAAAAATGACATGCTGACACTCCTCTTCAAAACTCCTGCAAAAGCCACACGTTGGTATCTGAAGCTTTTTGGGTATGCCCTGGATGTGTGTGTCACGAATGCCTGGCTTCTCTACAAACGCGAGTGTGCAACACGCAGCACCGACGCCATGCCACTGAAGTCCTTTCGCCTTGGAATATCAAAATATGCCAGGCTGCAGGAAATGGAAGTTCCAAGGGCATCCTGGTAGGGCAGAAAAGCATCACCCTTCCCAGTAACCCTTCCCTGTGGAGGCCAAAGATGTCAACCTGTGCCACCCCAGGTTCAACACGAACTCCACAGCTGCAACGAACCTCCTTCCAGTCAGCACCAATATGAGGCAGACCTGCAAGTGCTGCTCCAAGAAGGGAAAAATTTATCGCTAAAGGTGGATGTGTCGTGTCTGCAACGTCACCCTCTGCTTGACTGAAAGCAAACTCTGCTTTGTGGCATTACACGCCATCAGGGAGGACACCTATACTTAGCCCCTTTGCCATGTTTTCAAAGATGTCTGTTTTTGTACTATTGTATTTTTTTGGTAATGTACGGTATTGAAAATGTTTTATTCCATGCCATTCTTTACAAATTGTTGACCAATCAGCATGGTTTTGCCTAACATAATAAGTTTAACAGTAATCTCTCCACTTTCCGGACGACCACTATCCGGTTACACCACTGTTTGGACATCGTAGGCTGATGTTCAAAACCCAAAAATGCCAAAAAATTGCAAAAAAATAGAAAAAAAATCCGATTTTTTAAAACCCCTAAGTTTGAATTTCGCGCACGGCACCGAACGGCCTTGTTTACATTCACATTCCCACTGTCTCCCCCTCCCGCCACTCTGCTAGTTATCTCTGAACTGCCGTGAGTTTTTGTTTAAGCAATCATAATTCACTGTGCTAAGGATTAAGTGCAGTTAAACACTGGATTACTGTACATGCTTCAAGAGCATTTATCATCACTGTGAAAGCCTTAGAGGTTGGGTAATATTCGTAACAGCCATCATGGACGTTGTAAGTACACTGTCAACTGCCAAATATTTTCCACGAGAGGATGGAGAGTGAAAGACTGATGAGGAGAGTGTATGTGAGTGAGGTGGAGGGGGCGAGAGGGAGGGGGAGGCCGAGGATGAGATGGAGGGATGGAGTGGAGAGGTATATGAGAGAGGGGGGTGTGAGTTGGGAGCGTGGTAGTGAAATGGCAGGGGACAGAGTGACATGGAGGCAATTTGTTTGTGGCCACCCCGTGCAGGATTAAGGCGTCTGGCAATAGATAGATAGATAGAAGCTTTGTGTCCCATATTTGAGTGCATAGGCTGTGAAAAAGGTGATTTTCATAGTGATTACCATGTCTGATGCATACTTACACTATGCTGTCAACTTGTGAACACTGCCTTACTCTCCTCAAAATCATTATTTTTTGGTTAAAATTCAATTAATTCATGCTTTGTGTCCGTTATTTATGTGAATGGGGTCTTAAATAAGTGCTATGCATGTTCGGTAGGGAGGTAGGTAGGTGGTTCTCTGATTTCGGTTAGGTTAGGGTCGGGAATGACCGGTGCTGGAGCTTCAGGGCCCAATATCCGGACAAGACCACTTTCCGGACATACCTTTGGCTCTATTACATTGGATATTGGAGAGATTACTGTATACTGGTTTACATGTGGTATCTCCAGACAATTACATTTAACTAAGGAAAGGCTTCATACTGAAGAGGTTAAAGAGGGTCACAGCCAACCTCTCCAGTTTGAAAAGTTTGTCATAAGGTAAATAATATCACAGTGCGTTGGCGGAGGGTTAGTGTCCCTCACCGTAAAACAACTAACTCAAAGACAAACGGCCACCTCGTACGTGATTATGACATCTGGGTGTAGATAGGAAGATTAAATGCCATCTTACTGAAGGAATATGTAGCAATGAAGGGGTTTATGCTCTACATCTAACACTGGTTCAAAAAGTTTCCCCCAGGCCGAGTAAAATCTCTGAAGGTAGCAGTAATGAATGAATAAAATACCTTATTGGACTGAAGGAGTTGCCAGCACAAAAAGAACATCAGAATAACAGCTTATACCAAGAACTTGTACAGCAAGACCTCATTATATATCATGGATGTGTTCTGAAGTGTTAGTTTTTTATATCAAATTGGTACTGTTCTGTAAATTGGGGGAAAATTGATGTCATATTATGTACATAGGTAGCAATGGAACTTTAATTGTCAGTGTTTTTGTACATTGCTGTGGACTAAATTGAAATAAAAGGTGTTAAAAGAGCAGCACATAACAGGAACTTTTTGTACTTCCCACTGCAGAGAGCGCTGCCTCACCGATCCGGGCCCATAAGCGCCTGATGGTGTTACAAGAGGTACGCAAGGTGCTGGCAGAGTTTGAACCTGGTGAGAACTTTTTGTCTGGTTTATCAGATGAAGATTTTATTGAAGACAACAGTGCTTCCAGGCATGGCGATTCAGGCCATGAGAAGAATGAGATGATGGGGGATATGCCGTCTACTGCCACACACCATCAAGGTTTCACTCCTTTTGTATGGTCGGATGGAGAGGATTTCAAACCTTTTATGCTGGTTTTTGATGACTCTGATGCTGGGGTACAGAACAGCATCGGTTTAAAGGAGGAGAGTGAGGAGATTGATTATTTCCTGCTGTTTTTTGATGATATAATAATGAAGCACATTGTCAATGAGACAAACAAAAACTTCAGGTATGAAACACAGGAGAGAAAAGTTCCGCATCCTTCAAGTAAACTAGAAAAAACATGGAGAGAGACATGTGTTAATGAGCTGTATGTGTTTCTTGCAGAGGTTATGTTGATGTCTCACATAAAGAAATATTCAGTGTCAGAGTACTGGTCTAAGGATTCCCTAGTGACCACCCCAGTATTTAGCAAGTACCTCACCCATTACAGATTTGCTCAGCTCAGGAAGTACTTACACTTTGCTGAGAACAGTAGTGCTCATCAAGAAGACCTTGCTTGGAGGATTCGACATGTGTTTAACTATGTCAGAGACAAATTCCGCAAGCTAATCAAGCCATCTCAGAACCTTGTAATTGGTGAGACAATGGTGTGTTACACAGACCCATCCAAGCATTATGTGCCTTTTAATATATACACTCTTGGCCACGTGTTTGTTTTACGTGACAGCCAGACTGGTATTATTCTGGACATGTTGCTGTACACTGGACGTACGGCAGAGAATCCTCAGGGTGATGGTCTTGGATCGGCAGGGCAGGTGGTGAAAACATTAATGGACCAGTATTTACAGAAAGGACACATTGTCTACACAGACAGTAAGTTCACAAGCCCTGAGTTGTGTAGGTATTTACACAGCAAAGGCACTGGGTTGTGTGGTCTCGTACAACCTGGCAGGAAACACATGCCTGTCTTCCCCAAGTGTGTCAGTAAATATGGTTGCATGTTCCAGAAGGCAAAGAATATATTGGCAATCAAGTGGCATGAAAACCAAGATGTACACTTGTTGACTACAGTGCATTCAGGGCAAATGGTGGACAGTGGTTTGAAAAAGATGGTATCCAAGGTGCCAGTCTACAAGCCAGATGCCTTGTTAGACTACACAGCCAATATGTTACCTGTGGACAAGTCGAAGCTGCAGATCGGAGGAACAGACTGCCTCATGAAGTCAAAGAAGAGGTTTAAAAAGCTCTTCTTCCATATGGTAGACCTTGCTGTGCTAAATGCTTACTCTCTCTACGTCATCAAAACGGGCAGTGAGGTTGCATTCAGTAAATTCAGCCACTCACTGATATCCCAGATGTTGAGGAAGTTTGGTACACCAGCTGTTGTGGTGAAGATGGGTCGTGACAGTCACAGAAGACGAACCCCAGATAGACTCTCGGCCGCTGAATGGGCTTCCCGACACTACCTTGAACCTATACCGGCAGCTAAGAAGGAACAAGGCAAAACAAACTGCCACGTTTGTTTACAAAGTGCAAGAAGAGAGTCGCAGGTGACAGAGGCGACCAACTGGTGTAGGGAATGTTGTGTGGCTCTGTGTGTAGGGGAGTGTTTCAGAGACTTCCACACTCTCAAGTGCTACTAGGCAGGAAGCCTGATTATCCTTTTTTCTTTTTTTCATTCTTTCTTTTCCCTACATGATTTTCTTATTCTCATTAGGGTAAACTCTTCATCTCCAGGGGTTGCTGTAATGTGCATAAACCCCAGCACTACAAGATGTCACCTCCCACACAGAAGAATATTGTCTGAAAGTAGCAGATAAAATACAAATGACATCATTGTATTGAAGAGGCAAAGGAGGCGTTACAGTGGTAGTTCTTCTCACAACTTCTCCTTGGCAGTGCATTCTTGGTAGCATTATTGTTTTTTTTTAAAGTACTTGCTTGTTTCTGTTTTAATGTACAGTAAGACCTCACTATAACGGACTAGTTGGGGCTCAGGCCAGTCCAAAATATGCAATTTTCCGATAAAAGCGACATCGGACTTACCCCTGCTAATCCGGACTTTTTCCGATATATCAGACATTAGTCCGGGTTTTTTCGGTAGTTTTCACCACCATTGCAGTATTGTGCTGTGTTTTACCTTCACTACATTAATCAAATGGTATAATAATACTGTATTGTGCACTGAAAAACATGTCTTATACTTGTCTTATTGTGGTGAACATAGCTGAAGTGGTCAGGCAGTCCGGACTGCTTTCTGGCTATAGCGGACTTTTTCCGATATATGGGAGTTTAGTCCGGTAGCTCCTCGAGTCTGATAAAAGCGAATTCCGGTCTACTGAAGTCCGTTATATCGAGGTTTTACTGTATTTGTTATTCGTATCATTTATATAACCAAACCATATGCGCTCCCTACATGTCAGCAAGTGGGTTGGTGGAGGGTTAGTGCCCCTCCAAGTAAAACAAATAACTCAAAGTTAAATGGCCACCTCTTATGGGATTATGACGTCTGGCAATAGATAGATAAAGACTCCAACATCCTTGCATATATCGGCCTTGGTCACCTAACATCGGCTCTCCACACTGCTTAATCTCTTGCAGCCTCTCTACTTAGTTCCTTATCCGTGAGGTCACACTCTACAACCTTGTCCCAGGTCTTTTCCAGTCTCCCTCGTGCAGCCCTACCCCAACATTCACACTTCTCACTTTAGTGCACCCAATTGTCATCCCCCATCCTCTCCACATGCCCAGACCATCTCAATCTATCCCTCCTCATCACAACACCAATATACTCCAGTCCCATCCTTCCTTTTAACACTTTATTCGTAATCCTAGCTCCACCAGGCCTTGCATGCAAGGACACACTACACATACATCTAATGACTGTCATTTCTGTACATATGAGTCTGCGAATATCCTCTTCCTTTACTGCCTAGGTCTCACTTGCCATACAGCATTACACTCCTAACACATGCCACATACAAAGGTACCTTAGCACGGAGAGAGAGCCCTTTCAGTGTCAGGCGAGACAAAAGCTCCCAGAACTTCCTTCAACCATTCCTTACCCAGGCACCTACAGCACATTACATGTTCCCCAAATAGCACTCTCTTCCACAAACTCAAGAGACTTACCAGCAATATCAGTCCTTTCATGCCTGATAATCTCTACGTGCTTTCCTTGACACGGTGCACACATGAAATCAATATTATCTCATAGTCTACCTCTCATACCACATCTTTTGTGCACCCACTTATCACTAACTGTACAAGATGGAATTACATCCCACAACCTTGTGGCAAACTGCACATGGCTACTCCCTCTCTATTGATAGTACCGCCAGTAGCCCTAGATAGCATCACTTTTGTTTTAGCAATGTTTACTCTCAAACCCTTGTGCCCCATTGTGTGTCTTCATTTCTTCCACCTCCCTTTCATTCTCTGCAATCACCACCAAGTCTTCAGCATACAGCATCTCCCATGGAAGTCCACCTCTGAAGTTATGTGAGAGGGTTTCAAGCACAACAGGGGCTCAAGACTGACTCCTGATGCACACCAACATTCACAGAATCTCCATTCACTTTCACTTGGGTGCAAGCACCCACATACATGGCCATAACCACTCTAACCTGCCACTCCTCGATCCCAAGCTTTCTCATTGTCCCCTTCACCACCTCCCTGGGGACTCTGTCAAAGGTCTTCTGCAAATCAGTAAAAGGTACAGCTTCCTTTTCTTTCATATATATTTTTCCTGAAGCTGTTGGACAATCAGTATAGCATCAGTGGTCCCTTTGCCTGGCATAAACCCATATTGCATCTCGTCAGTATTCACACTTTCCTTTATCCTACCATTAGGACTCTCCATTACCTGCATTATCAGATCCAAAAGTTTTATGCCTCTATAATTTCCTCTTTCCAGGGCATCACCCTTCCCTTTATACACATTTACCATCACACTTTTCAGTTCGTTATCTGGGACAAAACACTCATATATAATCATATTTATCAAATCAGTAACTAAACCCACTTCTATATCTCCTGAGACCTTCAGCATTTTTTACTTTGTGTGTGTGTGTGTGTGTGTGTGTGTGTATGTAGGGGGAGGGGGGGCAATATTTGTGGTACTTATGACTGCAGATGCTTGTGTTACAGTAATTTTAGAAGTTGTCAAGAGACATGGCCAGGATGCAGTTGTAGGAAAAGGATCATGTAAGTTCCCACTTAACAACTACTACTATGATGATGTCTATTATTATTATTATTATTATTATTATTATTATTATTATTATTATTATTGGTACCTTCAGATGATTTTATTCACTGAAAGAGAAATCAGTGGAGATGAAATCAAGGCTTGTGTTGGCTTTCTAGCCTTTCATTCTCTCTGACGCTCTTACGACGTGATGCACACTCGTTGTTATGTCACCTTTTTTTATATTGATTTTGTGCTGGTAAATCCATGGTAAATCACAGAAGCATTGCCTGTAAGTCTCATCCTCTTGATGATGTTCCTTTGTTTTGTTTTTTTTAATATATTTATATATATAATTACTATGTACTCAGGAAGGATGTTTAGTACTGAATGTGTTTATGAAGGCTGTATTTATCCCTTTCTATTTTTTTTTTTTTTATGTGTCCGACTCTGGGCATAGGCTTCACAGCCTGCTATCATGGCCCAGCAGTCCTCCCACACACCATGTCACCACTTCGTAAAGTCTGTCAAGTTGAATAAGTTTATCTTGAGCTGGCAGAAGTAAACCAAAAATTGCATCATCAACCAGATTCAAGGGGTGAAAGTTCCACTGCTGCCTGTGAAGTTAATTTATTATTCTCCCTAGTTTTATAATAGCTATAAATTGCTGGGAGAAGGTACATGTTAAACTCTCATTGCTACATGTAAGGTCATTGCAATGGACTCAGTAGCAGTTGTAGTTGCAACCCCTGCATCATCTGAAATGCAAGCTCTGTGGACTGTAGCATGAAGCTGCCGTTCTTGTGGTCCACGTAATGTCTTTTGCTTCAGTCAGTCTTGCTGTATGATTTTCTTTTTCCCATTCAGTACTTATCTTTAGTGCCATTATATTATTTTATTTAAAGAAGTGTCTCTCCTACGCTCCTCATGGGGCTACATAGGATTGGTGGATGGATGGATGGATTTAAAGAAGTACTGTAATATGAAGATGGAAAATACTCTTCCAAACATAACCAATTTTTGGCTCTTCTCAAGGCCATGTTCAGGTACAAGTTGTCCTTTATTGTCTGATTGACAAGTGATAAATAATAAAACCATGGACATTACTGAAAATAATCTAAAACCCAAGTAAAGAAAAACCAACTCTCCTCCCAGTATAAAATCTCAAAGAGAAATGACGAGAATCACTCAGAACAGATTCAAGCTACTTCCTCAAATCCCCAACTGAAACAACAAAACCAAGTCAACCTGTATGTTCAAAAATGATCTCAGAACTGCCGCAGACTGAAGCAACAAAATCAAAACAACCTCCTGTGTTCAAACAGAGAATTCATTACACATTATTAGTTACATTAATTCCAGGTCTGTGCATTTCTATTGGTAATTTTTCTCACAGTACTGTATCACATGAATTGTTGAATTTAGTTACCACCTGAAAGTCATTAAGAAAAAGGGTGGGCATGATTTAATGAATGCTCTTTAATAGCTGAAAATGCCATCTGATGCAAACATTGTCCTCTTCTGTAGCTTTTTCCCTTATGTTCAGATATTCTTGTTTTGAATGAATGATTGTACATTCAATATACCCAGCCTTACAGCTAGGACACGTAAATTTGTAAACAACATCTGAACATAGAGGAGTAAGCACCCTGTCTTTGTGAATGAAAAAACTCTTTATCTTACAGTCATTAGTAAATATGATCCTAAAATGTACAGATGGAGAAACTGTTTTTTAATTCTTTAAGTACAGTACACCCTCAATGTAACGACGTAATTAGTACCAGACCCATGATGTTTAAGCTGATAGTTCGTTAAGGCCGAACATCATGCTGTTCGGTAATTTCCCAGGCATCGTAGCTTTTACCGAACAAAGATCAATAAATGTAGAGCGTCGTTTGGCCATACAGTCATCCACAGTAACATATGTCTAGGTCTAAATGGCTCTTTTGCTCAATAAATCCTTGGTTTACTAACCTCTGTCTACAGTAAAACCTCAATACAACGGACTTCAATAGATCAGAATTCGTCCAATAAAGCCAGAAGCAGCTGGTGGGACTGCAGCTGGATGGCAGACGACATCTCTACCATTTTTTCCCACTATAGGATGGGGCAAGTTAGGGTCCAGAAAGCAGGTAAAGAGAAAACAAAATAGAGAGAGAACTAATTAACGGCATAAATCTATCTATCTATCTATATACCTAGGCTGCTTCCCCCAAGAAAAGGGAGGTAGCCGAGATAGGTCAACACACTACCAATTTACTCATCCACTCATACACATTCATTTGCATCTTAGCCCTAAGGGGGAGAAGGGACAGATCCTCACTGCACCACACCACACGAGGGTCAACTACACAGTGCAGTCAGTGACATCCGCAGCAGGGCCCGACAGCAAAGCTGGTTTACCCCTGCCACATCATAATGGATCCAGCCCCTTACCCGCACCTGACCTGATCAGCTGATCAGACAAAATGCAGGGGAATATCCTCTCAGGGCTACGTCATCATTTATTCATTCACAATTTCTCTCCATTCATTTCTATCACGAACAGCCACTCTTCCTTGCTCAACAGACAACCCTGTCGCATCCAACGCTCTCTTCACGCTGTCCATCCATCCTATTCGTGGTCTTCCTCTCAGCCTTACACCTCTCACATCAGATCTAGTTATCTTTTTCACCAATCGCTCATCATCCATTCTCTCCATATGCCCAAACCATCACAACACCCTCTGTTCAACTCGATCAGCCATCTCCCGAACAATTCCAGTTCTCCTTCGCACTTCATCATTTCTCACTCGATCCAAATGCGTCACTCCACACATACTCCTCAGACACCTCATCTCCATTACATTCAAACTTTTCCTCTCTGCTACACCCGTATTCCATGTTTCAGCCCCATGTAATGCAGTCGGTACCACAATACTCTCATACAGCCTTCTCTTTACATCCATTCTGAGTGAATGACATCTAAACACTTTTTTCATTCCTCCCAGCACCTTTCCAACTTCATTCATTCTAAACTTCACTTCTGCATCTATTCTTCATCCACAGCAACCTGTGACCCTAAATACTTAAAACACTCAACCTCTTCAAGCAGCTCACCATTCAAAACTATATTCATCCTCCTACTATCTACCAACCTCGTACACTTCATCACTTTACTCTTATTCTCATTTATTTTCAGTTTCCTCCTTTCACACACCCTTCCAAACTCCTCTACCAACTGTCTCAATCTCTCCTCTGAATCATCCACCAGTGCAGTATCATCCGCAAACAGCAGCTGCTTCAGATTCCACTCTCTACCATCATTCACCAGACTCAGTCCTCCATCTAACACTCTTGCATTCACCTCCCTTACAACACCACCCATATAAATATTAAACAACCAAGGCGACATCACACATCCCTGCCGCAGCCCCACTCTTACGGGAAACCAATCACTCACAGTATTTCCCACTCTTACACACGCTCTGCTATTTACATAAAAACTTTTCACTCCTTTTAGTAACCTGCCATCAAACCCATACAATCTTAAAACATTCCACAAAGCCTCCCTATCAATTCTATCATATGCTTTCTCTAAATCCATGAATGCCCAAAACACATCCTTACCTTTCGCTAAATACTTTTCACACACCTGTCTCACAGCAAACACCTGATCCACACATCCCCTCCCTCTCCTAAAGCCACACTGCTCATCACCAATCACTCCCTCTGTACCCTCTCTAACTCTCTTAATTAACACTACCATACACCTTACCTACAACACTCAACAGACTTATACCTGTAAAGCTAGTACATTCATACTTATCACCCTTACCTTTATACAATGGGTCCACACAAGCACTTGCCCAGTCAATTGGCACCATATCTTGCACAAAGCACACATTCAACAATCTTACTAACCAGTCAACAATAGTCGCTCCACCACCTTTCAGGCATTCCACAGCACACCCATCCATACCTGCAGCTTTCCCTGTTTTCATCTGCTTTACTGCCTCTTGCATACTCCATCGTGAGCAAAGATTCATTCAACTCTCCCAACACATCTATTCCTTGCACCCTTCCATCTGCCACAATCTCCGCCTCTATTTTATTACAACTTTTTTCTATTATGGAATATATTAAATGTGCCAATAACAATAATAAAGGGTACGTCCCCGGTGGTATTTAGAATATCGATGGAGGTCGGTCCCTGCCAACAGCCGGGTCGGGTAGGTGTGAGGCATTGGTACCATCGTTTTTTCTTTTTCTTTTTTTTCTTTCTATTCTTTTCTTTTTTTACTTAACATTGTTTTGGTAATATTGTTATTGAATACATTATCCAGTGAGTATTTTTGGACTTGCCATGCTTAGCGCTTGTATTTACATCACTGATAAAAATCTTGGCTTCAGTATTTCGGCAAAGTCAAGTAGCAAACAGGATAATATTGCGATGTAGATATCTTGTGGTTTCAGCGTCCCTGAAAATTGAGGTAATAATGGTAATGTGTGAAGATAATGATGTCCACAAAGGAAAGTTTCATTGGACTGGTGTGGGAAGTGTTGGAGTCTTGTAATGAATGAAGTAGTTTGTATACCTGGCCAATTTTTGGTAGTTCACATTACTAAAAAAAAAAAAAATATTTTTCCTGGTAGATTTTAGAGTAATTTGAATAAATCTGAGCTTCATTTTTTTCTGAAATCACTCAGTTTGGAGATTAGGCCTACCTAAGGCAAAATATACCTATTTTTGGGGTAGTTAAGGAAGTGGTCAGGTCATCTGTGGCAGTGTTTACCAACAATCTCTCTGACTAGGGGCGCTGTTTACCAACCATCACTTCGAGTAGCTGCATCAATGTACTGCATGTCGGAGCAATGGGAAACATAATGGTTTAAGCTAACCAAACCTAACCTAGTCCAACCTAACCTCACTTGCATTTGACAGCCAGGATTCAGATGTACAAAATGAGTGTTAGAAACATTAAATATGGCTGGCTACTGGCAGACATCGGTGGGGATCATAGGTAATTAAATATAAAATTTTCACATTAAATATACTGTACATTTCCAAAAACAAGTTTATAGTGGAATTGAGTCAGAATAATGTGGTCTACAGTGTGGTTGTGTCAGACTTCCTGGATTGAGTGATATGAATTACCAAAAATTGACATGTATACTTTACCCCTGAGAATTTTTGCCACTTTGCAGTTTATGTATCTTAGTGGTACAATACGACATAACTACAGCCATCCATTCCTTCCACAGCACCATCACACATGGAATCCGATTACTGTTGTTTTTTCATGCACAACACATTCATTCTGGACTGTTTATTTAATTATATAGTACAGGTATTCGTGCTGCCACCAGACAACAATATACAGTATTCAAATTGGTAAAGATCTCTGACACTGAAGTAGTGAATGGATGCTTTATCAAAACCTGTAAGAAAATAAATAAATACCGGTATAGTCTTTGGTCGCAGCAAGATTAAAATTAAAGACATCACCACACTGGAGAAGAAAAGGAAAAGAGGTGACATAACCTGAGTCCATCAAAATATTCAGAGGGTTTGAAAATCTAGACAAAGAGCAGTTTTTCTAATGAACTCAGAAGCATTCACAGCCTAAGGGGACACACACTGGAACTTGATAAACCACAAGACCCATGATATCGGACTACAAAAAGGAATAATTTTTGGTAAAACTTTACCACACAGGCACAGCAATTCCACCTTTCTTCTTACATTCTCACATTCTTAAGGAAAGTAACTTTAGTACAATATGGAGTACAGATAACTGCTTCTCAATTTTAGATTACAAAACATGTAGAACAAACAAATTTTACCTATAGAGTATTTAGGGTACTGTAGATACTGTATTTAAGGAAGCTGCATGGATGCTCATTGTAAGCTCATTAGTCTAACCTAACTGGGGGCTTTGCCCCTCAAAGCCCCTGTGATTTTAACCAACCAGAATTGCCATTAAACCTAACATTGGAAGCCCCCTATTCCTCTCAGACCAAACCTTCTAACCCAGCCTGTCCTAATTAACCTGTGAAAGACCCATTTGAATTGGATATTTGGAAGACTTGTGACCATGTGGTAAAGTACTAGTATTAATTATTTTTTTATTCAAGAGAGGTCAGTGATTGGAACAGACTACCAGAAAGTGTTATTAGTAGTTTAAGTATCAGTGTGTTGAAGAATAACTATGACTGGTATTTTAATGCAAATTTGAGAAGAGGCAACCATATGAGGCAAGTTCCCTATCCTCTTTATTGTCACTGAGGTCATCAGTCACTAAGGTACTGGTGTTTAGAACACCTGTGAGAAGTAATGAGGCTTGCCTTTTCCCATCCATCTCATGAGTTTAGTTCATTCATTTGTTTATTCATTTTAATTATATCCTGCCATCATTAGATTATGTTATATATCTCACTGGGTCATATGGGGGTGTGATGAATTACCAAGGCAGCAGTCAGTTACTAAATTAGCACACGGATTACTGAATCGGCACTTGTAAATGCAAAATACCCTGTATAATAATTTTTATCGCCACAACTTCATACAAATCTCATGTGGATTTTAATTGATATATTGTTTTTAATTTGACGTTTAATAAAAAGACTAACCTGAATGTTCGTGCTTTCTGTCAGGGTAAAGACTGTTTACATGTTCTGGTTTAATAAAGTAATTAGAGGTGGATACACAAGACTGAAATATGAGTAAAAGTCAGTTAGTCTCTCACTCTCCCTCCCTTCCACATGGCCAAACCATCTCAAAGTAGCTTATTTCTCTTAACACTATCAGTCACATCCACACCAATACATGAAGCATTTTGTCTGTGCCCTGACTGGATATGAATGTAATGGGATGTTACATTTCAGGTGAATGTATGAGAGCAGCAGTTGGCCTAAATACAAGACACCTGGAAGTGAGTGAAGTAGAGGAAGTGATATGGCCTTGCTTCACCCATCTTTTGGGTATTGGTGGAGTTGCTCTTATGATCTAGGGCAGTGGTACTCAACTGGGGGACTGCGGTGAGCTTTTGTATGGACCCCAGCACCTTCCTGTCTCTAAAACGGGGAAAAAACATAAATAAATAATTTGTCTTTAATGTGGATCAGCAGTTAATAGTAGTTGTTAATTTTATTCTGTTTTTCCCGTTTCAGAATCGCCAATGAACACTATAGACTAGATGTCACATCATTTGTACCAACGTTCACGGAATTAGCACGAAGGAATAAAAGTCACTTTTCACGCTAATAAAGTATTGATAATTCAGTCACTCAGTGACGGGTCTGTATTAGTAATATTTACATTTACAATCCAAGTGAAAACTGATCTTCCCTCAACAAAAAGGGATAGTTTTTTTTTTTTAATCCAAACTGAACTGTACCTACATACAGTACTATTTTGTAATATTCTGTTTGTTACAGAAATATATAGAATTTATTTTTCAGTCAGAATCCCTCCTTCCAGAAGAACAGTTGAATTTTGACCCCGAAATATGCTTACCATGATCTGCAGTGTTTTACTGGTAGATTTTTTTTCCATTTCTTTTTCTCCCAGGAGCCCTATTCACCTAGTAGAATGGATGGTTACTTCAAGCATAAATGTACATTAAGTGATTTTTTAAGAAAATGGATTTTTGCAGATTATTTTCATCAGTATTTTGAGGCAAAAAAAAAAAAAAATCTTGGAGCTTGAATATGTTGAAACATTTGCCTTATCTGTTTCTTATTACCACATTTTGAATGAAGACTTTCATCCAGACCCTTGCCATGTAGGAAACTGTGTCTGGACCTTCACACATAGTAATTGAGTACAGTACCCCTGATCTAGGGCTTGTGGTTATGAAGGATTCTAACCAGGTAACTACAGTAATCCCTCAATTATCCGACATAACAGAGCCAAAGGGAGGTCTGGGTAATGGCTCCGTCCGGATAATGGACTTCTCTCGCCCCCCGTTCATACATAATCTAACTTTGAAAGCCAGTGTAAATGGCCACTACAGTGCATTGTACAACATTTGTTCCTGTTTAACACTACTCTGTCTGGTCAAGCAGACCTAGAGGCCACAGCCAAGCAATTACCATGCTCAAGCAGACCCATCAACCAGATACAAGCAATCACCACTGCAGGGGCATACCCCGCAGTTACATGAAAGGATGAAATAACCGGCTACACAAGAAAAATGCGGTGGGCACACAAAACATAATGGTAATATGGAATAAAATCATGGGAGAATAGACTAAAATCATGGTACAGTACAGTAACCTAGAATAAAGCCAGCGTCAATACTCACGATTTGACCATCCCACATCAGTCTTACCCAGAATCTCCTGCTTCTCCAAAGTCAATACTGTACTACCCTCTTCCCTTTCCCTAGTGCAGGTGTATCATCACACACCCTAGGAAGAGACATGCAAGGACTAGCAAAGCCTGAAGCAGATTGGAAACAACCACAAAAGCCACCACTTGCTCCTGCATAACATGTGTCTGAGAGGACTTGTTCACCACACTGTTGCCGCGCGGGAACTGAGAACAACCGAGGGGGGGTCTCTAGTGGACACAAGGTGAATTACCCAACTAGACAGGGTGGCGCTACCAGGTTATTCTTGCACGTCCGGAGATAAAAGTTCATGTGGCCATAATTTCCACCTGGATGCATGCATTTCATCTGGATAAAATGGGAAAATGTTACGAATAATGGTTTCCAACAGCCAGATCACAGCATCCAGGTAATGGATTGTCTGGGTAATGGCCATCCGGATAATGGAGAGATTACTGTATCACTCATATTTGAGTGTAAAGTGTTTGGTGGGTGTTAGAATGAAGATAAATGTGTCCTCAAGTAATTTTATATAGTAGTCCTGAAATGTGAGGTCCCTTTATATTGTACATGGAAAAAGTTACGGTACTTTTGACCACATCCCTGACTTTTATTGAAGACAGCTTGTATTACGAGGTTCACTTTCCTGATTTTCTAAATATCATTTGATATTTCAGATCCAGAAGTGAAGACATCACCATAAATCAATTTCCCACCTAAACGATGGGGGTGAAGTAGGATCAAGTAACAGAGATAGTAAAACCACAAAAGTACGAGAATTTCAAACTGTCACAGAAAACAGAATGGCATCATGGGTTATTTGGGAGTGTATTTACCCCTTTGCCCATGCAAGTCAGTCCTGAGCTGAACTAAATAAAAAAAAAAATAGTAAATGATGATAATGATGAATAATAATAATGATAATAAAAGGCATCATATTACTGAAAGAGTTACAAGGAACTGCTTTCAACCCTTTCACTATGAGATGTGACAGCCTCGTTCCTGGGCATACTTGTGATTATAAAGATTTTTAAGTTCTGTCGTCACCTGTAAGGCTGACTCACCAATTTCCCCTAATTTTAGAGTACCAGTTGTATGGAGAAGCTGTAATATTTTGCCACACATCTCTGGCATATGGCGATAACTGCTTGTAAATCATGATGGAGGGTGTGAGAGAAAGACCAGTTGTAGCAGTGGAATGTGATGGCAGCTGGGAGATGTGCAGAATTAGCGATAATGAAACAGTGACGACAGCGTGCACAGATGCTCCAGCAATTGAAAAAATGAAAAAGTACCGGTACAAGTGCCCAGATTGCGACAGAGTGTTTGGTTCCAAAAGTCACTTAACCCAGCACTCCTATGTCCACTCAGGGGTGAGGAGGTTTGAATGCTTGGAGTGTGGGAAGATGTTTGCACTGAAGGGCAACCTTACTGAGCACCTGGCTATTCATTCGGAGGTGAAGCGGTTTGAGTGTGTAGAGTGTGGCAAGATGTTCACGTATAAAAGCAACCTCAATAAACACTTGGTAGTTCACACTCAGGGATGAAGAAGTTTGAGTGTCTGGAGTGTGGGAAAAAGTTCTCCCAACAGGGCCATCTCAGTCGACACACAGTCATTCATTCTGGAGACAAAAAATTTGACTGTCTGGAGTGTGGTAAACGGTTTGCCAATAAAAGTGAGCTTTCTCTTCATTTGGTGATCCATTCTGGAGTGAAGAAATATAAGTGTGATGAATGTGGTAAACTGTTTGCATTAAAGAGACATCTCACCCAACACTTGGTCATCCATACTGGGGTGAAGACATTCGAGTGTTTAGACTGTGGTAAGCTGTTTGCCCGTAGTGGGGAACTCACTCAGCACTCCCTGGTTCATACTGGAGTGAAGAGATTTAAGTGCGATGAATGTGGGGCCAAGTTCTTACGCAAGAGTGATCTCAGTAAACACATTGGAAACCTTCACAGCCCTTCTCTCTCATCTAGTGATGACTACCGGTATTAGCCAGATACTGTAGTTTACTTGCTGGTCCGTGGATGATTCATGAGTGAGGAGGTTTAACTCTGAAACCTCCTGGGATGACAAGCATATCTCTGATGTACTGTATTTCTTTCACCTTAACTTGGCCTAGATTTTCATCCATTTGCAGCTTATTTCGTGTAACTCAGTGGTAGAAAGAGACAATACTAAGGCTCTACATCTTTTCCTAGCACATCTTGGTGACTAGCTTCATATTCTAGTGTTAATCTGTTGTTCCATCTATCCATCCATCCATCATCCAATCCTATTTCGGCCCATAAGGAGCGTAGGAACCCACAGCTAGGCAAGTTGGTCCTGACATTTAAGATGAGAGTGACCAGCCTCACTCATCCCTGAGTGGCATTTTGTGAGCAATAAATCCCAACCATCCCTTGGATATAAACCTACATATGCCCAATCCAATTGGAGAGCCTTAATTACCCACTAAACCACCAGGCGCCATAATGTTGTTATATGGTTACCACCCAGGACAGTACATAGTTTCCTGGTGTACAGGAAACCATTTGGCTTGTCACTCAGTGTAGAGTCACCCATATGTAGAAGGAAGAGGAAAGAATGAAGGACAGAAGAGGGAGTGTAAAGTCAGCCATATAACTCAGTATTCAGAATGGAGACAGCGATTTTAGGCCAAGTTAAAGGAGTATAATTCCAGATAATTACACTTGCCATAAGGAAACCTCTCAAGGTCTGAGGGTAAAGTGTAGAATAATAAAGCTGAAGACATGGCAAGTGTTCACAGTGTTCCTTGTGTAATAATAATCAGCCAAATAAGTTCCTGACTGGAGTAACCTCAACAGTTCTCTTTTAAGCTAGATAAAATCTTAGAGGTTCTGCCAGAACTATAAGATGTTGAGTCAGTGGTAATTCTTATTAGAAAATTTCGAGTGCAAATGTGTGTGTAAGTAGTTATATTAGCAGTAGGTACCGTGAGCCATGTTGTACCTAGCATGGAAGACTTTATGACATTTCCCTAGGAATTTATTTAGTAGATATTGCTGTCATGTATTTTTGTCGGTTATATCTTTCTACACTAGGGCTCCTGTGACTCGCTCTTAGCTAAATAAAATTATCTGGCATCAGCTAGAACAGAATTCTGGAGTTGTCCCAAGCATAAGAGTGTTAATGGTGACAGTAGCCACACTCTCATGTGCCTGTGACTCTAAGCTGAATAAAATTGTCTGGTGTCAAGTGGAATACGTACAAAGAGTTGTTCTAACCATGTGTTAATATTTTCATGTATGTTAATTAACAGAAACATTGCATCAGTAACATCTTATTAAGGTGTTGTTGTGGCTTCAGGCTCCTGTGCATGTGAGCCTGGTGGACTGTAGGCTGTAAGTTAGCCTTCTCTGGCAGTCCACCATCCTCCTTTGAAGGGAGTTAAGAAGAAAGTCAAGGAATGATCATATAACCAGTCACTGAAGCTTCCCAATTATATTGTTGTCACCACATGAAGGTGTCACTTTCATACACACTATACTAGATGCGGTAGGCCATATAAACCCCTTAAACCAGTGAGAGAATGCAGCTCTGGGTTTAGTTACAAATGGCCATATAATTAGTTCCCATTTGTACCTCTGATTTTGATTTGCAGGAAGAACAAGAGACATGGAAAATTTTTATTAACTTCTATGTCCTCCAAAAAAAATAAATCAATAAAAATAAAATCCTCCTTTAACTAATAGTTGTTTTGGCAGCAAGAGCAAAAGAATTGGGAAAGTATTACACTCCTTGTCCTTCGTACAAATCAGTATTGGAGCTACAACAAGGGATTGGTTGTAAATGTGTTTCAGAATCCAACTGCTGGATCATCACATACAATAGGTCATCTTTGTAAGCTAGTGTATATCGTTTTTTTTTTTTTTACTGCCAAATTTACTGTAAATATGAAAAAATTTGCCCTCTATAGTTCCATTGCCAGTTTCCCCCTATTTTGTGCCGGTTGTGATGCTGATGAGGAGCCTGCATGTGGTGCCACTGTGCTGTCTGGGTGGAGCAGGTGCAACATACACCTGGGAAGCAAACCACCTCGTATGTTTCCCTGCACCTCGCCAGGGGAAGGGGAAGGTCTGACCCTGGTAAGGCACTGTCTACCTCAAGGGGGAGTAAGATTCCTATGTACTGTACTGTACTGGGGAGCAAGATTCCTATGTACTGTACTGGGGAGCAAGATTCCTATGTACTGTACTGGGGAGCAAGATTCCTAGGTACTGTACTGGGGAGCAAGATTCCTAGGTACTGTACTGGGGAGCAAGATTCCTATGTACTGTACTGGGGAGCAAGATTCCTATGTACTGTACTGGGGAGCAATATCCCTATGTACTGTACTGGGGAGCAAGATCCCAGTGTACTGTACTGTACCTGTAGGATGACCCCACAGAAGCAGTTAGCCACCCGTAGTCAATGGGTCCTGTTAGCCAGATAGACCATGGTTAAGCAGCAACAGTCCTGCCAGCGATATGGAAAAACTAGTTCCTTTACCTGGCTCAGATTGTTGTCCTTTTGCAGCTTCTTCCACGTAGCTCAGTTGCAGAATAAGGCTGTACTATGGCATGACATCCTTTCCTTAGTATTTCTTCATGACTAGCGCCACTCACTAGTGTCAGTCGATTGGTACAACTCAACATTCAAGGTGGAGTAAGGGCAAGTTTAGGCCGACTTAGAGTTAAATGGGTGTAGTGATTTTTAAGAACATACTCTTGACTTGTAAGTATGACTGATGGTGCTCTGTATGTCCAGTCTGATAGTGTGGTTAGAAGAGAGTTCTGAATGAGTTAAATGGCTGTAGAAAAAGTACAAGGTGCCACCACTGACACACACATACAAGATAGCTAGATATGATAATGATTATGTAACTGCCACTGTTACTGTACTACTCTTACCTGAGCATCAGTATCTGTGATGTGACGTGGATATAGATGCATTGGTGTTGCTTGTCCCTGTAGTGGTTGTGGTGTAAAGATCCCAGCATTCACTGTGCCCATTTTTGAAATACTGAAGCTATAAGTGACATGAAACTTAATCACTTTATGTTTATAATCACTGCACCCAAAGTGCTTCCCTGCATCTAAACAAAATTGCCTCATGGTACCAAGAATTAGCAGCATACAAAGTCCAGCCATCTTCAAGTCATTTTTATCTTTATATATATATATATATAATTGGGTACAGAGGGTGAGAAGTGTTAATATTGGGGGAGGGGTTGGGAGGGGTAGACCGAGAAAGACATGGGACGAGGTCATTAAATGTGACTTAAGGGTTAAGGGACTGAATAGGGAGGCTGCCAGAGATCGAGCAGCTTGGAGAGCCGCCATTAGGTGACCAAGGCCGACACATGCAAGCATGTTGGAGCCTTCAAAAACGAAAACGAAAACGATATATATATATATACACACACACACACACACACACTGTTGAGATGCATTAGGAAAACCCATTGTTGAGCTGGAATATCGTTAACTGGGGATGTAAGAACACAGAAAGTATAGGAATGTGTTGGAGAGCCTTGGGATCCCCCCAACCAAGTCCAAAACCCACCCAAATGAGTCCAAAAACAAGTTTTTAGCTCACTTATACCCCTAAATAGATTTAAAACTAGCTAAACTAAGCCTAAAAGCACTTTATAACTCACCTAAACCCAAAAATAAAATTTGAATATCATCAAAAATAAATCTGGAAAATATCAAACTTAGTAAAGTGTACCCCAAAATGACATTGTTCACCCCACCTGTGACTAAAACACATTAATATAAGTCCAAAAACATTTATGAATCAGCCTAAACACAAAATTTAAGTCTAAATCAAAATCGGTTAAAAAAGAAACCATTGGATAACTGAGGATTGGCCATCGATAGGTGGGGAAGGTGTTAAATTTTTTTTTTTTTTGCACCGCTACGGCGGGGTATTGTATAGTGACTGATCATATAGCAGGGTATGGGTGCTATACAGTATATACACACACACACACACATAGCCATTTATCTTTTTCTGTCAGCCTCAGTCAGCTGATGGTAGCTCTCCACACTAATTGATCTCTGGCAGCCTCCCTATTCAGTTCCTTGTCCCTGAGGTCATACTCTTTGATCTCATTCCAAGTCGTTTTCCCTCTGCCTCTCACAACCCTACCCCCAACATTCACACTTCTCACCTTCCACGCCCATTTGTCCACCATCCTCTCCACATGCCAAAACCATCTCAATCTACCCCTCCTCATCACAACACCAGTACACTTCAGTCCCATCCTTCCTCTCAACTCTTTAATCACAATCCTAACCCTCCAGTCCTTGCATTCAAGGTTGCTCTACACATACATCTACAGTAATCATTATCATTTCTGTGCATATAAGTCTATGAATATCCTCTTTCTTTGCTGCCCAGGCCTCACTACCATATGGCATTAAACTCCACACACACACACACACACACACACATACTCTATATATATATATATATTTACTGTGAAGAACCAGGTGTAATGTATTTCCTGAACATTTACAGTGATGTCATTCGTCAAGAGTATGGAGGCAACAGCTTCTACTCAGCATCCACACAATAAGTATCACAGCCTGATCATATTCTGTGTCCTGTTTGTGTCATCTGATACCAGTTCTAGCTAAATTAATGTTCAACACAGTATTAAAATAGTTTGGTTTCAGTGTCTGTTTGAAACTATATTTTATTGACCCAGTCATGTAAGCTGTTCAGTTTTTATTTACAGTATTTATTCAATTCCTTAAACATCCCCAAACTGACCCCTACTGCTTGGAAGATCCCCATATGTCTTCTATTACCTTCAGATTACAGTACAGGTAAATAGTTCACCATACCACCTCTCAGGCCTCAGATTTATTAGGATTTGTGTATTAGTTTTAAAAAAAAGAAAAAAAAAAAGGCTTGGCTAGAAACTCACTATTTCCCATTTGGCCATGGAGTTCCCTAAAGAATGTGATATCAGCAGCCATACTGTAAGAAACATAACCTCAGCCATCTTGAACTTGACTCTTGTGTCACATTCAACTAATTTTCCAAGCTAATTTCTGAAAATGTATTCCACTGACCAGAAGATCAGAGGTTCAAGTCCACCCAAGGGTCATTGGTAGACATCAGGAAGGGCACCTGGTCATAAAGTGCTACACACTTCAAAACCAAAGTCCTCTACCCAGGGGCAATGCCTTAGCCTTTATCAAAAATGGGGACATGTTGTTTAAAAAAAAAAAAGAAAAAAAGTGACCAGTTGCTTTTCCCTGAGAAACATTATGTGAGCAATAAACACCAACCATCCCTTAGATCTACCTTTACACTCCTGGGCCACATCAGTTTGGAATGCTTAAACCCTTTAGACTACCAGGTGTCAACACCTGTATGAGGACAAGGCTAATGAAGTACATCAGTACAGTATATAGCACAAATGCCTACCCAAGATCCTCCTAAATTATCCACAGAAGAGAAAGTGTTTATGGCGGGGTTGCAACGTCACTGAAACTCTCAGATATGTTTCTGTGATCATAAAAACTTTGATGTATCTGTAGTGCTGGATCTGTTGCCTCAATACTGCCACCATCCACAATGACTCCATCCATTAATAGTATAGTAACACTCCATTACTATCACATTGGTATTCCAGCATTGTGATACTTTGGTACTTTACTGCCTCCCAACAGTCTTTAATTCAGCCTCACAGTATAGTATTATGGCATTCCATTGTTGTCATTGCCCTAACCCTAGTCTTTCCTGATAAGTGGGTTGGGTAGGATCCAGAAACAGGAGTAGGTAAGCATAGAACTGGAGTAGGTAAGCATAAGAGTTGGTAAGCATAAAACAGAACTGCAGTTGGTAAGTATGAAGACAGAACTGGAGTAGGTAAGCATAAAATAGAACTGGAGTTGGTAGAAATAAAAGTAAAAGACCTATCAAGAAAATGTCTAGTGAAATGGCCTGCACATCTACCTCCTCATCATTCAAACCTTCATAATGCTCCATACTACCCCACAGGCAAGCTATTCATGATTTTCATGAGAGGTAGGGCAAAAAAGACCTGGGATGAGGTCATTGTGACCTCAGGGTTAAGGGACTGAATAGGGAAGCTGCCAGAGACTGAGTAGCATTGAGAGCCGCCATTAGGTGACCAAGGCCAACACATGCAAGCATGTTGGAGCCTTCAAAAACAAATGAAACGAATGAACCCTGACATACTGTCCTTTATTACTCATCATTTGTTGGTCTCTTGTGAAGTCCCTCATCCACTCCAAGGTTCCCCTTCAGTCCTCCTATGTGCTCCAATTGTCACATTAGTTGCTTAAGGGGTGCCTTGTAAAAGGCTTTCTCCAGATCTAAACACAGACAGTCTACCCAACTCTCTCTCTTCTGTAATACATCAATCACCCCCCCTTTTGTGTGTGTGTGTATGTGCACGTGCACAATCAAAAAAACATAAATGGTTTGTATATGAATCACAACCTACTGTCTTTGCTCCACATTTGAAAAGTATTGTACTGAGACACACATTTACCAACTGGAAATAAATGCTGATGACATCAGCCTTTTCAATCTTTATTTTCATAGACATTATATTTCACAGTACATCTTTTCTACCAATATTTCTGCTACAGAACAGAACCACTACGAATCTGTCTTTATAATACTGTACTTCACTAAACAGCTCACTATAAACTGTTAACTCTGACATACCAGTAATTCTTTAGCTACCCTACATTTACAGCAGCTATTGTGCAGTTTATAATACAGACAACATATACAAACATTACTAGTGGAAGGAGTTAATGCAGGACGTCCTCAATACAAGTCAGAGGTGAACAGTAAAGGATAATTCCATATTACTTTACCCCCCTTGAGGTGTATGAGGCTGAGATTTGGCTACCACTGTCAAGCACATTAATGGCTAGGTGACCAGGGGCCGGTTGACATTTATGATCCATTCTCTGTCATAACTGATTTGTCTTCCCAAAATGGACTATAAAGGGAAAGTGCAAATGTCTTACCACATCTCCTGATCCTCCTACAAAAAGAAACCTTGGCTGAGAGGAGAACTATTGTACCTATAATTTACACACTTGTTTTAACAGAAAGGGTGAGAAATGAAGAGTTCGGAATTTCCCATGTTTCTAGTTCCTCTTCCAAAAACAAATCTTGAATTACAACACTGAATCAATGGTAAATATATCTGAGAATCCCACACCAGCCAACTTCCCTACGATGCCACTGTGTGATATGAAAACGACCAGTCACCTCTTGGGGATCAACCCTATGCAAGACCCTCAACTTGACTAGAGTGTTCTGACCATTAACACACTTAAATACCACAACATTTTACATGTAATTGGTACAGAAAATCCCCACTTTCATATAAATCCACATTTTCATGTACTTCATTTACAGTGCACAATATCCTGTCCATTATCACTGCCCAATACAGCAGTCAAAACATTGATAAATTCTACCAAATCGCAATATAGCAAGTGTGCATTAGCATCTTTCATTTCTTTAATTTTGTTACACTAGCTGAAGGTAAATGTACATGTTATAAAGACATTAAGTTGTTTAAGAGGCGTCATTCCATTATCTCATGTTATCCCGTATACAATTTAACAACAAACCTGCGTAATGTGCCTTTAATAGGGATCCTGCCAATTTAGCAGAATACTAACTTAGCACACAGAGTAGTGGCTGAATTAGTGTTACACTGAGAATTTACCACTGTAAACAGGGGGATACTGACAAGTGACTTTTACACTGTAGTTACTTATAATGAGAACCTACTGTTTCTGATGATCTTGATTCAACTTGGCAACTAATACTGCACATACTCCTGTTAAACTATTGTACAATACTGCAATGGTACAGGAGTGTGATGACCTCTGAGAAGGGGTACAGATATATGGCATAGTATTCTACAGTGTTTTTATCTTAGCTCCTTGTCCTGCCTCAGCACAGAAGGACTGGAAGGCTGTCTGACTAGCATCCAAGGAGTATCATTTTATCTCATATCCAACACTCACTGAAAATTACACAATCGCAACTTAATATATACATTTTGGGAGTGGTGCAGTTCCATCACCTAAAATAAGCTGACTATAGTGACCAAGGAGACTCAGTCTGACCTCATAACTTAGGCCGTGTGCTTCCACCTTAAACTGCAAGATGCAAACCCCTACCTCAGTACTGTTATTTATAGAATTATATATCTATCCACCTATCTGCAGCCAGATGCCATAATCCCATAAGGGGTGGTTATTTGTCTTCGAGTTTCACAGGAAGGGGCACTAACTCTCTGCCAACCCACTTGCTGAAATGTAGGGAATGCATATGGGTTGGTTATATGGTTACCACCCAGTGTTGTAAATGGTTTCCTGACTTACAGGAAACCATTAGGCTTGTCACTCAATGTAATGCCACCTGAAAAAGAAAACTAATAAAAAGTGACAGGGAAGATGGGAGAAATAGGAAGAGAGGAGGGAAGACACAGGAAAATAATGATAATGGAGAAGGAAGAAGTAGGCAGCACTACATCAAGTGAGTGGATGATGGTCACCACCACCTACCACAACTTTTAGAATGCCTGTGGTCATAAGGTAGGGTCAGCAAGCATCCCACATTACACGGTGCACTTAGCAATAATACAGGAAGGCTAAGTATGCTCCATCTGACTCACTGGCTTCAAAAATTATCACCAAAAACAGGGACCTTGCATTCCACTTAGCGGTTTACTGTTTAAGGAATTGACCATTATCAACAACTTTCCTCCACGCACACTTCAAAATTTTAGTTCTGGGAGTGGCTAAGGTCTGCCGGTGAAAACAAACCAGCTACAAGATGGTGGGTTTAGAAATACGAGATATTGGTTTAGACAGCTTTCCATCGCCTCCTTATTCTTCGCTTACAAGTACTTCGTGTCTTTTAGGTCACTAGTCTCGTAGGTTAAGGAAGCTCCCAAACACCCCTTCTTGAGTGGTTTATTTTGCTTATTACACCTTGCCAGCATCTTCTGTATTATGAAGCTCCCAAACACCCCTTCTTGAGTGGTTTATTTTGTTTATTACACCTTGCCAGCCTCCTCTGTGTTACTTAAATCCTTCCAACATCACCATACTCTGCATAAATAACGTACAAAACGATATTAGCCAGCCATATGCAAAAATAAATCATTAAGGAAGAGGTACTGGTTCTAACACTTGGGTGGGGTACTCAAAAGTGAACTTACGATCATCTCCCTCTTGTAATATTGATTTGTTTTCATAGGAAGGATGTGAAAAGACTCAGGCAGAATGTTTCCAAGTATCAAATTAATCCTAAGAAAAAAAAAAATCTTAGTTATGATGTTAAACTGCCATAGGTTGAGTTTTCTGCAGGAAGAGTATGGAAAGAATCTCCAGAGTCTTGCCATGTGTCTAGTCCTTCCTGGAAAAAGAAATCAAAGTTACAACGGCAAACTGATTGTAAATATGTTCCAGTATCCCACCCCCGGCTCCCATGACTCACCCGCAGTGGAATAAAATCATCTGGCATTAGCTGGGAGAAAATACATGAACCTATCTCTACCTATCTATTGCCAGACTCCTTAATCCCATAAGGGGTGGCCACAAACAGATCGCCTGCATTTCGCTATCCCAATTCATTTTTCTGCCCTCCCCCCATCGCACACACTCCTCTCTCATCTGCCTCTCCACTCCAAGAGGCTCTGTCCCATGCCATTTCACTGCCCTTCCCCCATCACACACTCCTCTCTCATATACCTCTCCACTCCAAGAGGCTATCACAAAATACTTAATTCGTGGGCAAAATATCTGTGAAATAAGAGTGTGTGTCTTTATGAAGGTTGGCTTTGTGTTTAATCAGGTAACTATTTGTTGTATATGATTTTCCACACATATCACATTTATATTTCTTTTCCATTGTCTGCTTTAGATGTGTCTGTGAGTGCTTGGACAGCCTGTTCTGATTGCCAAAGAGTTTACCGCATATGAGACATTCGTACTCCTTTATATCGGTGTGCACGACGACATGCTCCACAATCTCACTGCGAGTCCGAAACCGCTTACCGCACACGTCACACTGGAACTTCTTAACCCCTGAATGAATGAGGGAGTGGTCGTTCAGCCGGCCCCTATGAGCAAACAACTTACCACACTCGTCACACTTGAACCTCTTCACTCCTGAATGGATTATCAAGTGCTGGGTGAGGTCACTTTTACGAGCAAACGAGCTGCCACATTCAAAACAGCTGAACTTCTTTACCGGTGAATGAACGATGGCGTGCTGGGTTAGGTGGCACTTGCGAGAGAACGAACTGCCACATTCCTCACACTTGAATGTCCTGACTGGGGTATGACTCAGCATGTGTCGGTTTAGGGCAGAGTTATGGGGAAATCGCTTCAAGCACTGTGGACACTCAAACTTCATGCCTTCTGTGTGAGTCAGCCGGTGCTCTGCTAGTTTGTCCTTACGTGCAAACAGCCTGCCACACTCGGAACACTCAAACTCCTTCACCCTGGCGTGTACAACAACATGCTTATCTAATTCAGCTTTAGTTCTGAAAAGTTTGCCGCATTCACTGCACTTGTAAGTCTTCGCTCTTGAATGAGTGAGGGAATGTTGGGCAAGTTCACTTCTCCGGGCATACATTTTACCACATTCACCACACTTAAAATTTTTCTCTCCCGTGTGAGTCTGCAGGTGTCGGTTGAGGTCGCCCTTGCGAGCATACTGTTTACCACACAGATCACATCGGAGATCCTTCACTCCTGAATGACTAAGGGAGTGATATTTCAACTGGGCCTTATAAGCAAACAGTTTATCACAATGGTTGCATCTAAACCTCTTCTCTTTGGCTGGGATGCTGGGTGACCCTGAGGCACTGACACTGTCCCCTGATAACACACCATCACTCTCCTCCAACTCCTTCACTGGGTCTTCATCGGTCTTCTCCATCATGTCCTCTGCCTCTCCTACTGTATACTATTCATACAACCCTACTGAAGGAAAACAATTTGTACGTGAAAACCCAGCCAGCATATTCCCCAAGTCACCAGCAATCCAGTCTCGTGTTGTCCCGGCATTTTAGCTGTTTCGTTATGATGCTGTTGGTGTATTTTTATATTTCACTTACACGTACAGTTGCTTGTGATTCGCCATTAACCCGATAAATCCAGTGACGCATTTTTCACGCTATTCCTGACGGCTCTCAGTGATTTTATGCAGCTTAGGGAAACAATTGTTGAGTTCAGAAGGTTATATATACGGCCTCAATACACCTTTTAGTTATGAGAGGCCCTTCATGCGCTGAGTAAAATCGTATGCAGATAAAGATATAAATAGGCGCTGTAATCAGAGTGAACAGGTTTTGATGTCATAAATGAGAGTTTGTAGTGCCTTCAGCTCCTCATTTCTGAAACTGAAGCATGTCTCAATTAACCTGTTTCACATAAAGTACATCCATCCATCATCCAATCCTACATTGCCCCATAAAGTACAGTATATAATATTTTGACAGCACACACCCTAGACTTATAAGTGTAGACTGACTATACAGTTCTGACTATAATAAGTGAGTAATGGCTATAATTCTGACTCAACACTCTAGCTACTTCTCACCTCTTTGGTTTAGTAGTACACTTACAGACTAACATTTGGTGCACTTACAGGCAAGATTTGGTGCACTTACAGGGAAACATTTGTGCACTTACAGACTAACATTTGGCATCATGGTCTTAAAACACCTAAAACAGTACCTCATTTATCAGACTCATTTATCAGAGTCTCATTTATCAGAGACCCATTTATCAGAGTCTCATTTATCAGACTCATTTATCAGAGTCTCATTATCAGTATCTCATTTATCAGACTCATTTATCAGTATCACATTTATCAGACTCGTTTATCAGTCTCATTTATCAGACTCATTTATCAGAGTCTCATTTATCAGTATCTCATTTATCAGACTCATTTGTCAGAGAGTCATTTATCAGACTCATTTATCAGTATCTCATTTATCAATATCTCATTTATCAGACTCATTTATCAGACCCATTTATCAGACTCATTTATCAGTACCTCATTTATCAGACTCATTTATCAGTATCTTATTTATCAGACTCATT
>JAGKTI010008881.1:0-16531 GCA_018397915.1 Birgus latro
CTAACAGACACACAGACACACACAAACTTAAAACAATACCAACTTCGCTATCGCTGGTGGTAAAAAGAAGTATAACCTTAGTAAGTGGGTCAGTGTCGACTGTTTCTACTATTTTCACCGCAAGAATAATTTTGTCAGTGTAAAAAAGTCGTCTAGGTAGTGACCGGAATAAGAGAAAATTGTCAGCATCGTACTGACGAGATCACATCCTATCGCAATAATCATGGTGGAATTTAGAGAATGATGATGGTGAAGGCATGATGGATGGGTTACGCATGTGATTTAAAGCGATACATTCCCGAACACCGGACGAACAACTGTGATTAGCTGTCACGTCCCTCAGAATTAGTTAGTCGACGCTGGAACATAAATCAGTGCGCCCTAAAATGATGCCGAGCCCGATGACAACTTCAGTGCCGGCAAAACCAGTTGTGATGTATTTATGTCGGAGTCAACTGCACCTCATGAAATGTTTTTATTTTATTTTTTTCTTTATACTGAACATATAAGCCGTCTCACCACGATGTTTTTTCTTTTATATTATGGTTTTCTCATATCCTCATTTAGTATTTATAAATCGGTGATGTGCAATTGTGAACATAAATACTGATACATTTCATTATACGTAGAAAACCAGATACTGAGAAATGATTTTCGTAACTCAGTGATGGAATCTTCGGAACTCAACACACTTATCAGAATATTATGTAAGACTTTCGTAGCTCTGTAACTAAAATTTTGAGCTGCATTATGTCTGCAGTTGTAATCACATATATCACACTTTCGAACCCTGTCGCGGTTTCCAAGATAACATATACAGAAACTCTTAACTAACAAATACAACCACTTACCCACAAAGAAATCCCCAAAGCACTTCGCACCTTATACTGCAAAAGCGTTCCACACATACATGAAGCACTAGGTGGGGTCGGGTCTTTTCTCCAATGATAGGAAAGGTGTTCTTCCATCACAAGGAACTATCGTCCTTCAAAACTAATAAATACGGTTGTCGCATTACTTAAACAAGATAGCACTCAGAAAGTGCATACCTCCACCAATGCCATTGCCATTATAAATGATCCGGATCCAGATCCGTGAAGATATTGTGTGGAATACATAGGATCCAGATCCGTCCCCAAATGTAATCAATTGCTCCTTGACCCATGGCCCACTGTTCCACCAAATTTTATCGAAATTTATTAAGATCTTTTGGAGACATTGTGGGGGAAACATAGGATCCGGATCCAGATCCGCCCCCCAAATTTAATCAATTCTTTCTTGTCCCATGTCCCACCTTTCCACAAAATTTCATTGAAATTCATTGAGAACTTTTGAAGATATCGTGTGGAAAGAGAAACAAACAAACATGTGAATACATAACCTCCTCCAACTTTGTTAGCGGAGGTAAAAATATATCACCTCTCTCTCTCTCTCTCTCTCTCTCTCTCTCTCTCTCTCTCTCTCTCTCTCTCTCTCTCTCTCTCTTCATGGAGGGTGAGGGTGGCGGGAGGTGGAGGGAGGGAAGCTTTATCTTCACCAGTTCTCCACCACTGACTAACCCAAGAGGAGCAGAGACGTAACCCGACCCCCACCACCCCACTTGGGAAACAGGGTAAGGCAGGGTGGTGCAAGGGGCAGAAAAACACAGACTAGATACAAGGCAGGTGTGTGGTAAGGGGGAGCATGGGGGCGGGGAGAGGGCTGGGGAATGGACAAGGAGGTATTGGTGGAAAGCAAAGCGAGAGAAAGGCACTGGAGAGAAGGGATGTGTATGGTGAGGGATAGGAAAGGGAGTTGTGAGGAAAGCAGAGAATATTGGAGAGAAGAGAATGATGTATGAGAAAGGCGGAAAGATGTGTGGGAAAGCAGAGAGAGGTGACTGGGGGAAAACTGGTGATGTGTAGGGTGAGAGGTGTGAGGGGGATGTATGAAGAAGGCAAGGAAAAGCTACACTGGAGGGACAGGTGTGTGTTTGATAGGCAGGAGAGGGAAGGTTTGGGATGAGGGTAAGAGTTTTTAACACTGTACTGAGGGGAGTGTGTGGCAGAGGTGGGAAAGGGGATGTTTTGAGAGGGAGAGGAGTGTCGGCAAAGCAGAGAAAGAACATATGAAGGTGAAAGGTGTGTGTGAGAAGTTGCAAACGGATGGTTGGGAAAGGAGTGGGGAGGAAGTGAGGGAGTAGTGCGGGAGAGAGTGATGTATGAGGAAAGTGAAGGGAGAGGAAAATTAGAGGGACAGGGATGTAGGGGAGTAGTGCTGGAGAGGGAGATATATGTGAACAGTAGAGTGGAGAGGAAGACTCATGGCAGAGGGATATGTGGGAGAGGTGGAGGACTGAAAGACGAGAAATGAGCAAAGTGATGCGTGGAGAAGACGGACGAAGAGAAAGGAAAATTGAAGTAGGGGCTGGATGCGTCTTGGGAGAAATATATAGCGGTGAGCTGGGAGGTGAAAGAGAGAAGAAGGTGGGAGAAGAGAGATGGTGAGCTACAGGGGGAGAAAGAGGGAAAAGGTAGAAAGAGAAGGAAAAAGGTTTCGTCAGAGGGGAAGAGCGAGATGCAAGATAAAAATAGGAAAATGTAGAAGAGGATGAAGAGCATTTAAAGATGTGTAAAAAAAAGGTGAGAAGAATAGAATGTGTGGGGGAAAAAGGAAGTGTGAGGGAGGGGATAAGGAGGAAGGTGAACTGTGACATGATGAAGCGGGATTGAGGGAGAAAAAAGAGATGTGAGGAAAAGGATGATGAGGGATGTGAAAGAGAGATAAGTTTGTGAGAGGTGAGAGAGAGGAAGAGGTGTGTGTGATGAGGGAGAAGGCGTGAGGTAAAGAAGAGATATGGAGCAGGAAGAATATGTGTGAAGGGCGAAAGGAATAAAAAGGGAGAGGAGGTGTGCAAGGAAAATCATAGATGGAAGGAAGATGTTCGATGGGAGGATGAGCAATGGAAAATCAATGGAAGAGAGGAGGTAGGGTGATGGAGAGAGGTGGGGTGATGGAAGAGGTTGGGTGAGGGAGGAAGGTAAGGTGATGCAGGAAGGTGGGGTGATGAAGGGAGGTATGGAGATGGAAGAAAGTGGGATGATGGAAAGAGGTGGGGTGATGGAAGGAGGTGCTACGATGGAGGAAAGTGGGGGAGATGGAAGGTGGGCCAATAGAGGTGGGGTGATGGAAGGAAGTGGAGTAAGGGAGAAACAGAGACACAGTTGGTATGAATGAGAGGAAGTTATTGATTTACAGAATACTGTCAGCTGTCAATTTATAAAACAATGACAGCCACTGTCCTCACCAAATTCTAACACCACAAGCTCCAGTAACTTTTATCACATGTATCAGTATTACTACCACAAATATCATCAATTCTCCTGGAGTAATAGTACCACTGTCAGGTCTGTCATCACACCATCACTATCTTCTGTACTGCTACAAGTGCTGTATTGATCACCACACACTGACTGCCACTACTGAAACTGCTACAAGTGTCGTAACCATTGTATTGTCTCTGTAATTGTTGTCACCGCCATTACCACCACTATCATTACTTTGATTTCCTTCCTCCACTTCTACTACAGTTTCAGCCGTTATTGTTTCTTTAACTTCTCGTCACCAGTACTCTCTTCCACCGTTATCAAAACAACCATAACTTGCCACTTGCATCACTGCCACCTCCACTACCCACTATTCACCACTATTCCCTTCCACCACGAATCATCTCCACAGCGTATCATCACTACCATCGCAACCACCTCCAATCCACACTACCACCACTATCATTACCCCTTCTTATCACCACTGCAATCACTTACTTTCCTTACAACCACCACCACCACCTCCACTACAACAACAACCACCATCACATCCACCACTAGTACCTTCTTTCCCTAACACCACTGCCACCCTCCCCTCCTCAATATCATCATTATCACAACCACTATCATCCACTATTCATTCTATCGTAACTACCACAATCACTTTTTACCATCACCGCTGCCACCACAGTTAATATAGCATCCACGATCCAGCGACTAGAGTTTCCTTAACGGTACTAAAACTCAAGACCCTGTGCTCAAGATGGACGCCAACACATATATATAAATGGAAAGAAAGAAGACTGGGGCACACTTGTAAACCTGGGTTAATTAGTCACCATCAGTATCTCCACAACCACCATAACTACAACTACTACCGTCACCATAAAACGACCCCTGCACTTCACCATCACCATCATTTGCCTCTAGTCTACTCCTATTCATTGCCACAGCCTAACCATCACACCCTCTTCCCACCACCCCAGGTCCATCATCTCAACACTCCCTCACTCCATTACAACCAAAACACAGTCATCTCCATCAAACATCTGTCATAACCTTAAAAACCACCTCATCATTAATCCCACATCCATCCCAACTTCACTTCAGTTCCATCGCATCACTAGCTTCATTTTCGCCTTCAGCCCACCGCTAATCTCATTCCCACTCCAACCCTTCACCAGCCCCATTCCTCCCCCACCCTATAATCACCCCACCGCATCTCATCATTGTTTCATTTTCAGTCTACCCAAACAACGTCCCTCAAGCTTCCACCCCACAAGCAACTTTCACATCCTTCACCCCCACCACCAACCTCATTTCCTCCTCCACCCTAACCACCAACCTCACTTCACTCTCCAACTCGCCCTTAATTCCAGCCATCCCCTACACTAACCCGCTCAGTGTCTATCACCAGTACTGGAACCATCACCAACCTTACTTTCACACACCACCACAAAAACCAAAACGTTCACCACTGACTTTCAACCTGCATCCAACCAACTCCAACGCTAACCCATTGCACCTGCACCCCACTAGCTTCTGTACCCACCACCGACATTACTTTTGCACACCACGTGAATCCACTACCATGATAACCATAACCTTCTTCACAAACTTTGCCCACACCCATCCAACTTCCCTTCCCCAGCCACCCTGCCATACTATAACAACCATAACCTTCTCTACTAACTTTACACCCAGACCCTACCAACCTCCACCCAGCCCGCCACTATCGCTTCTCTCATTCTTCGGGGCGGGAAGCCAGCGTCCCGGTATTTACATAATTAACGGGAAAATATTCATAGAAGGCTCAGGCCCCGTGTCCCGCCCGCACAAAAGCCCAGCTCTCATAGGGCCAACTTTGTTATTCTGCCCGCGCTGTGAGTGGGGGGGGGGAGGGGGGGAGTGAGAGAGTATGTGAGGGTGAGGGAGAGTGTGTAGATGTGGGATGTGGGAGTGGGATTGAGGGGGTACGAATGTGGTAGTGAGGGTGCGTGGGAGTGGAATTGTTGATGAGGGTATGTGGGTGTGGAATTATAGGAGCGTATGTGGGTGTGAGTAAGGGCGTGTGTGGGTGTATGCACGTTTTGCCGATGAGATGGGGGTGATTTTGTGGAAGTGAGGGTTTGGAAAGGGTGAAGGGGTGTGGAGGTGAAGGGATGTAGGTGTGAGGAGGTATGGGTTTGAAGATGTTGGGGGGGGTAAGATAATGTATACGTATACGTGCGGAGATGTGGATGTTGGGGGGGAGGTGTGGAAATTTATGGATATGGGAACTTGTGGGTGAGTGACTGTGGATGCGTGGGTGTTGGATGAGGTAGTGTGGGAGTGAGGGAAGGTGTGAGTGCAGGAGTGAAGTGGGTGTGAGCGTGGGGGTGAAAGGTGCACAGGTGCGAAAGGGAATGTGGGGGGTGGGATGAAAGGGCTTATATATATTGTGCATGTGTTGTTATGCGGTGTTTGTGGTGGCGGGAGTGGATTTGGTTTGAGTGTGTGTGTGTGTGTGTGTGTGTGTGTGTGTGTGTGTGTAGATAATGAGACTGGATAATGAGGAACATGAAGGTAAAAACATGAGGGATTGTGTAGGTGTAAGATCAGCCTGTTAGCATTCTTGCGAAGAGAGTATACTGTACGTGGTGTGGCAGGAATCGGTGTGTTAGGTATTATGTGTTTGTGTACAGTCTTAGCCCGGAATTCATTAAATGGATGAGAAAAGTCAAAAATACAAAAGAGGAAGAAACAAAGAAATGCGTACTGAACAGGTATCCGGTGAGTATTTATCCGACTGAGCTCTGAAAAATCTAGCCAACTCCCTTGTCCCTTCACACACAAGACTCTCTCTCTCTCTCTCAAAATTATTCATATACCACATTCATTACCCTCTGACACACACACACACACACACACACACACACACACACACCAAGCTCCACTCTCAAAGTCATCCACAAGAACCATCCACACTCAGCCACCCTTAATCTATCATCAGCTCCAGCCAACAACCCTCAATTTCTTACCTAGCCCCCAGCAGTTAAACATCCTCCCTCATCTCTGCTTTAATCACTCCTCCATTCACCTCCTTCAACCTCCATCAATACACCAATATATCATACCTCAGCGGGTCATCTCACACCAGCATTTGATACCACTCACAGTACCATTTTCACCATGAACACCACCAGCCTTAGCATCATCACCTTACATCACGAACACCACCAACCCTAACATC
This sequence comes from Birgus latro, assembly GCA_018397915.1. Lineage (NCBI taxonomy): Eukaryota > Metazoa > Arthropoda > Malacostraca > Decapoda > Coenobitidae > Birgus > Birgus latro. The sequence goes on from JAGKTI010008881.1 coordinate 6,538, forward strand.
ATTACCTTACATCACATAGGCCACCAACCCCCAGTTACATCACTCATCCCATCATCACTTTAAATCACTTCCATCACAGTCTTTAACCCTCCACATATCAGTTTACACATCTCACATTAGTTCTTAAATTACATATGTTTTCTTAATCGCCAGGAAACACCCACTGTGCCTCCTCGCTCAGCTATTCTGCGGCTCAGACAAACGAGGGCCTGCGCCACCAACTCGCAAACAACTTACACTAGTCATGATTAGCAGCTTATTCCATCCATCTTCAGCTGACAACACCCACTGTCTATCTACACAAGCTAAAGCACACACACACACACACACACACACACATCATCACCACCACCACCATCACCATTACTATCACCATCATTAGAACCACAACCATCAATACCACCACCAATCCACACCACTCAAAACCGGCCTACAACACTTACCACCAATTCATACCACCCACGCACAACACTTACCCCCGAAGTCCCATTACCCACCCACACCACTTACTGTTGCCTTATACCACCAACCCAAAGACCACACCACCAACCCACACCACTCACGCCACCCACCCACACCACACACTACCACCTCACATTACACACCAATTTACACCCCTACCACCAACCTGCACCATCATTATACTCTCCACCATCATCCTGTCTCTCATCTGCTCTCATCCACTCAACACGCACCCAGCCATACCACCCACCAGTAAGGTTTCAACAGGAAGAGTGTGTCTCTTCTTTCAGAAACTGGAGTGAGGTGTTCCCCAGGCAGTAAGCCGAGAGCACTACCCCCTCCTCCTCCTCTCAGTCTCCCATCCTCTGTATCCCTTTCTTCTCTGCGTCGCCCTTTCTTATATATAGCCCCCTTTTCACTGTCTTCCTTTCTTCTCTCAGTCCCCTTTTCTCACGCAAAGTCCCCGCTCCTCTGTTCTCATTCTTCTCTCAGCCCCCCTTTCTCACACACAGTCTTCCTTACTCTGTTTTTCCTCTCTTAATACCTCTTTCTCACACGTAGCCCCCCTTCCTCTGTTCTCCTTCCTCTGTTAGTCGTCTGTCTTTCACAGTGGCCTCCTCTTTCTGTCCCCTTCTCTCTTTCAGTCTCCCTTTGTCATAAGTTCCCATTTCATAAACTCGTTCATTAACAAACGAATGTTAATTCTCCTCCCTTACAGACATCTTCCTTCTCTTAAAAACAGTCGTTTCTTCCTCACAGACAATATTTTCTCCTTCATTATCATGCTTTTCACATATAGTCTCCTCCTCCTTTCCCTTGCATATTACTCTTCTAAGACAGCTCTCTTCCCTCAGAGAGTGCTCCGTACAGACACTCCTCTTCCTTGACACTATCCTTCAATAACAAACACTTTCCTCCTCATAACATCCCTTCTCTTTCACTGAAACTTTTCTCTCCCTCCCTAAGACTCTCCACTCTCCTTATCAGCTATATAGTTTCGTTGAGCTTCTTTTTTCCCCTTTCGACAAACTACTCCTCCCAACATACACGCCACCGAGAGCACTTACAAATACTCGGGAACGAAGCAACAAACACATGTTACTTCAAACATAAACATCACACGCAAGAAAAAATAAAAACATCACAGAACTTCCCTGAGCCATGGACTCCGCTACAAAGTGGTCTATTTACAAACAGTCCACAAAACATTACCTACGTTTCCACCTTAGGGTTCGCTCAACGCAGAGGTCTGGCAAACGGAGAATTAGGCGAAGTTGAGACTCGAGGGATTAACATGTCAAAATATTATACTTCCTCCTTCTCAGGTTTATTTAAAACTAACGACTACTTTCTTATATAAACAATGACATAAGCATCAGTCAGTCAGAGAATCGGTGTCTGTTTCTCTATGTATCGGCCGTATGCGTGCATGTATACACCATTATTTGTGCTTCCTTGGACGTTCTGTGTATGTAGTATTACGTATGAATGTATGAGGGACTGTGAATTACTTGATGCTCCAACACACTAACTAAAAATGCGTCTCCATTACTTCAGTACGTAAGAATTATAGCCGGGTACTTGCTGTCTTGGATGAAGAAGGGGAGTGAAAGTAGGATGGAGGGAGTGAAGGGAGGATGGGATGGAATGAGGCAGTAAAAGAAAGAAGAAAAAGAAGAAGACTGAGAAAGAATCAAGAGGAACAGAAGGAAGGGGAAGTGAATGAGTGAACGAGGCAGAGTGGGAGTAGGAGCAAGGAAAAATTAGAAAGTTGGAGGAAATGAAATTGTGACGGAACAGGTGGGAAGAAATTGGTGATAGAAGGAGGATGAGAGGGAGACTGTAGGGGAGGAAAGGAGAGAGAGAAGAAGATGCGAAGAGAAGAGAAGAGGAAGGGAAGGAAAGAGACAAAAATATGAAAATAGAAGAGATAGGTAGGCAGGATGGAACAAAGGCAGAGGAGTATAAAAGCTAATGTAAACGAATGCCAATAGAATGGGTGAACATTTGTGAAATGATACGAAATAGAAGATGGAAAGGCCAAGAAACTGGAAATAAAGGAAGGATGGGCACGGCATACAATGAGGAAAGAACAAAGGACAGAGGGAAGGAGGGAAGGCAATAGAGAGGAACACCAAGAAGAGAGGGAAGGAGAGAAAGAAAAGTACGGGAGATTTTAAGAGAAGAATGAGGAGGAGAAGGAGGAGGAGGAGGAAAGGGATTAAGTTTGTCCAAATTGAGGAAGATTCAACATTTGCCTGGGAGAGTAATAAACGAGGCGGCGAGGAGAGGGACGGGGGTGGGGAAGATGCAAGGGAGAGCAGGACGAGGCGAAGCGAGAGATGAGGAAAAAGGAGTGAAGGGGGAGCAGGTATCAGGAGATGGGAAATAAGAGGTAATAAGAGGTGGGGAAAAATAAGGGATGGTAATGAGACAAGGGAATGGGAGAACCTAGAGAGAAGGGGAGACGAGAGGAGAGAAGGAGGGAAGTGGGCTGGGTAGAGGGAGAGAGAAGAGAGCAGAGGAGATGAATGGAAAAAAGGAGGAAAAGGAAAAGGCTAAAGGTGAGACGGGATAAACATACTGAAGTGGAGAAAAAAGGTATAAGGAAGGATGCAGAAAGGTATGTACAGTTGAACACACAACTTCTGCACCAAAGAAATTCATGCCTCTAGAAAACATATTAAGATTTCACAAGCGTTGTTAAATGTATTATGGCAGGATGCAGTTTCTTTGAAGATAGCGCTCGTACTTTTGTCACAACTACTAAAAGGAGTACAGGCAGCAGCAAGTCTACTGAACTTTATGATACTGCTATTTAGCTGGATATAAGTAGTGTCACTTTAGCGTATACCTATATACATACATACATTTAAACATACATTTGTCTACAGATATGTACAGACAAACACACACACACACACTCTTACACACACACACAAACGTGCACAACACACATTAGAGAGAGAGAGAGAGAGACATTAATGAGGAATGATTAAGTGGCTAACTAATGAGGATGAATGAAGTGACTGAACAAGTGAGTAAAAAAGAAGGATGATAATGACAAAGAGGCTAAGCCAGCAATAGGAGAAAGAGTGAGTGAGAGCGGAGATAAGCCAGTGATAAATATAAGTGAGGGTGAAAGAGAGCGAATGATGGCAGGGGGGGAGGAATCGATGAATGACTGAATGAGAAAAAGGGGGAAAAATGAACCTAAGATCAACACTGAATGAGAAAGTGAATGAATGAGGGCGAGGAAGATAGTTAGGAGACAGTGAGACAGAGAAAATAAGCCAGTGAAAATGAGAAAGTGAGTGAGTGAAAGCAAGAAGGGAAGCTAGGAGGGGTTTGGATGAAAGAGGACACTGTTACAAGAAGGGATTCACCAAAGATCTAATTTGCTGAGGCTTCCAGTGCTGAGGGATGGAGGGGAGAGAGTGAAATGGAGAACAGAGGGGAGACGGGACGAGGCAGGGGAGGAAGATGGAAGGGGAGAGGAGGAGGAGGAGGGACAGGATGAGACGGAAAGGAGGAGGAGGCTGCCCAAGGGATGGAAGGAGAGAGAGAGAGAGAGAGAGAGAGAGAGGGGGGGGGAAATGGAAAATCTGTATCTGGTAAGGGAAAAAGGGATGCTGTCATTTTCCTTTGAAGTGAAGACAGTCTAGCGCATCTCATTTATGTAATTCTATCATTTTCAGGAAGCCAGGGAGTAAAAATATTTAACTATTAATAAATTTTCCTACTTTTGCTACTGCTTATTGCACCTGCGTTCATGAAGCAAGTGAGGGTTTGATGATTGGAGCGGCTTGTGTGTGTGTGTGTGTGTGTGTGTGTGTGTGTGTGTGTTTAAAAATAGCAAACAGTTTTTATCCAGTCTCAACCAATCTTGGTGGTAAGGGTTAAGGATCAGCCAATAAGGAAACCCATTTTTTTTTTTTTTACAATAGGTCAAAATTCAAGGTCACAGAGTTAGGCCAAACGTTGACCTTTGGAAATCAACTAAAGCTGTTTTTATTCCACTTAGATCAGACTTGGGGTAAACAAGTATAGAGTAACTCAGATTTTAGAAAACTCAAAGGTCAAGTTCACAGAACAATACCACAGTGTGTGGGTGCTGACAGGAGAGCCCGAACAGTTTTGATTCGACTAAGGAGGAAGTGTTGAAGGTAAACCAAGGTGTAAATCAATTATTTTTGAGAACAGTAGGTTAAAGGTGAAGATCACAAGGCTATGTGCAATTAAATGTTTTTATCTAATTTAGACCGATTTTTTGGGGAAGGGATAAGAGTAAGGCAAAAATTAGAGGGGTGGTTTTGGTGAACAATCAAAGGTCATGTTCACAGGTAAAGGTCAAAGGCCAAGGCCACCTAAAACAATTTTGATTGATATGAACCAAATGTGATGGCGATATTAATGACCAAGGAGGAACTACAGGATTCAGTTATGTGAAAAAACAGCCAAAAACCATGATCACAGGACGATTTCAGAGTTCGACCTGTGTGTCTGTGTGTCAAGATATTATTAAAACAGTTTCGTTCTTATTTGGGTCAAACTTGGTGGAAGAGTTGAGGATTACCCATTAGATGGACCTACTGTTTTGGAGAACAACTGGTCAAATGTGAAGGTCGCATGGCAAGGTAAACTTAGTTTTTATCCGATGTCGGTTAAACTTTGTGGAAGGGTTTAGAATAGAACAAGGCTAAATATATTCAATTTTGAGAACAATCAGCCAAAAGTAAAGGTAACAGGGGAAGATCAAATGTTGAGGTCACTGGGCAAAATCAACTTAAACAGATCTGACCTGAAAAGAACAAAAGCTAATGAAAGTGTTAAGGAATAAGCAAGAGTAATGCAATTCCATTTTGCTAGTAACCTGACGAATGTCGTGGGAAAACTCAAATATTCAGTCCTTAGACCATTTGGTGGGAGCAGGTTTTGCACTCTGCGTGCTTCTTTTTGTTCTTTTATGGAGAATTAGAGAATGACTAGAAGATTATATGTGTGAAGTGGCCGGGAGGGGGAGACCAAGGATTAGTTATATAGATACGTAAATAAACAGTTTTTACTATTCTCTCCAATCTTAATTATGAGCAAAATGTTCTGCCATTTAATTTCCTACTGATTTTTTTTTTCCTCCTCTCTATTTGGGCATCAAATCCCTTACAAATGGAGCCAGCCATGGTTTTGTAAACCTAGCAACTTTTGCTGAGGTTACATCGCAATTTGGACGCCATCACAGCTATGTCCTGTCTGTTAAATGGGCTTTATTAGCAATCATGAATATTCGTGAAACCAAAAAATGCAGTTTAACATCTGCTGTCTATTGCAGCCGCGTAATAAAAGATTTTTATCTGCGACAATAGCCAGCAGGTCAAAGAGTGGCCAGCGTTCTTCTTCTTCTGCTTCTGGCGGATTTGTTAGAAGGGGTCTTTGGAGACAAAAGTGGTTTCATATAATGTAATTTGACATGGAGAATCCAAATTTGCCATCAGCTGACACCTGAGGTGGCGCCATCTAGTGACAACTTTCGTAAAAGTGCTTAAGTTGTAAAAGTAGTAAATGCAGTAAGAAAAAAAGTAGTAAATGTATTAAAAAAAAAGTAGTAAAAGTGCTACTGAGACATAAAAGCGGTCCCATAGAAGGGTCTGTTCTTTTGTTGACACTCAAGCGGCCGTAATAACGGACCGATTATGACGACTGAGATGACAAATGAGCCCCTCCCACCTGCGGCCTCGTTGGAGTGGTCAACACGCACAGAACAGCCCTAAAGCCATATTGACCAAAGACGTCTACGTTTACAAGAGTATTTGCACTTAAGTCCACCTCCGGTTCACCCCCTCCCCCAAAGGGATCATCTCTTCACCGCCAATTTTCTCCCATAGACCTATTTACACTCCATGGATCCATTTTCATCATGGACCTATTTTCCCTCTTGGATTAGTTTTTCCTACGTACCTATTCCTCACTAGGACTGCTTTTCCCTAGACACCCTCTTTCTAGAATCTCTGCTTTTCCCCAGTGACCTGTTGTCCTCCATGTACCTATTTTTCAAGTGGAACTATTTTTTCCCATGAACCCACTTTCTTCCCTGGGCTTAATTCTTATGTGACTTTTTTTTTTTCACCAACCTATCGAGTTATCTCTTGGGACCAACAACACTCTTAAATCTAATTTACCCGTGGACCTATTTAGCCTCCACGAACTTATTTTCCCTCATATGGCCTATTTTTCCCATGGACATATTTCAACCATGGTAGGTGGTGGCGACCATCATCCACTCACTTGATGTAATGCTGCGTACTTCTTCCTTAGCCTTTACCATTCTTTTTCTGTGCCTGCCCTCCTCTCTTCCTATTTCTCCCATCTTTCCTGTCACTTGTTATTGCTTTTCTTTCCTTTACAGGTGGCTTTACATTGAGTGACAAGCCAAATGGTTTCCTGTAAGCCAAGAAACCATTTGCAACTCTGGGTGGTAACCATATAACCAAACCATACGTGCTCCCTACGTGTCAACAAGTGGGTTGGTGGAGAGTTAGTGCCCCTCCCTGTAAAAACAAATAACTCAAAGTCAAATGGCCACCTCTTACGGAATTATGGCTTCTGGCAATAGATAAATAGATAGACCTATTTTCCCCATGAACCTATATCTTTCATGGACCTATTTCCTCATGGAACTATTTTCATCCCACGGGAACACGCCGAATCCACCAAATTGATCTAGTTTCTTCCATGGACCTTTTTCTTACCCACTGGATCCATACCTCCACCTGGGCACATTTCCCTCATGGGTGTATCCCCAATGGGCCTCTTATCACACTTGGATCTGTTCCAATCAAGGACCTATTTACACCATGAACCTATTCCCTTTTGGACTAATTCCCCCCCACCCACCCATATACATACCCACTCACCTTGTTTCCTGCCATGTCCTCCGGGAAGCCACACATACACCCACCCACCCACCCGCAAAGCCTACTTGCCCACCTAACAACAAAGTCCACCCCATTGCCTCACCCACTTCATCCACCAGCCTTGTCCATCCACCCACCTTTAAAGCTCATCTGTCCAGCCACTCACCAACCTCGTCCATTCACCCCACCAACCCACCTAAACTTTTCCTCCATTTCTATTCCTTTCTTTCATTTCCAACCCTTCCACCTTGTTTCTTTCCTTTCGTCCCCTCTCATCCATTCCTTTCACATCTCATTTCCCTTGCCTTTCGCTCCCCGCCTTTCCCTTGCCTGACTTTGAGTATATTGTCTGACTCGGGAGCGTCAAATTAGTTCCAATGTAGTAAGTCTTCTCACTGCCCGCCTAGACATGTGTGTGTGTGTGTGTGTGTGTGTGTGTGTGTGTGTGCTCACTGAAGAGAACAGTTTGTACGACGAGATTGTTTGTGCAGCTGTGTATGTGAAAATTGTGAGTGGAAAGGTGAACAAGACAGAAACAAGAGGAGCACGAGTAGACGAAAGAGGAAGCACTGAATATTTCTAAAGACTCAACGAAGACAGGGTCCTGTTGGTTGTAGTGGCAATCATCATATGGAAAAGTACAAGGACGACCTGAGGTGGTGTGGTAGAGGAGTGGACTGGTATTCTAAATAAACCCAGGATCTAATATCCGTACCTAAGAGGGAGGGACAACTTTATGCATTTGTTTTTTCTGTACACCAGTACTGACCTGCGTCCCTGAGTAATCATCCGTATTTGCTCATTGATATTTAAGTAACTTGGTGAGTGGATAATAATGCATGAAGTGAGGGTCTGTACGTGATTAGTTAAGGTGTAGGATGGTTACTCGACCTAAGAGGCAACTTCAGCGTATGTCAGAAATATGATCCAAAGAAAAAAACATTCATACACCCAAAGAATTCCATCATATAGAGTAAATAATTAACTGTGCGGCAATAAATAAAGTTTTCCTTCCTCTTACTCTGATTACTTTAGTTATCATTTGAGCTAGCCAGTGGAGAATACAGTAGTGTGAATTGAAGTAACCCAGCAAAAGAAGTTCTATTTGTCATTTAGATCTTGTCTAGAAGAGGGGTTAGACGAAAGTGGTAAATGAAGGAGTAATAATCACATACTGAGACCGAAATTATCGCAAAGAGCATATTATTAGGGCTGAGGAAATATGTGTGCGCCTTTGCTTCTGCTCTCACGTACCGCACCTCTCTCTCTCTCTCTCTCTCTCTCTCTCTCTCAAACTCCAATTCTACTTCAGTTCTTCACATCACCACAGTACCGTTCTCCCTCTCCGCCCTCACTCCTCCCCCTTGTACTCCTTCATCTAAACACTCTTCAGTCTCCACCCCGTCTGTTGGTTGCCAGGGGAACGTAGTCTTTCACCTCCGCTGTGTTTTTTTATTTCCCTGGCTAAGAATTCGTCCTCTCTCTCTCTCTCTCTCTTTACTACTACTACTACTACTCTTACTACTACTGCTACAATACTGCTACTCCCACTGAAAGATTTATTCATGTCTGTACCCTTGTTTTCTCTCTCTTTCTCTCTCTGTTTCCTGACCTCGTTCATTCTTCTCATTTCGCTCCACATCGTCTCCTTCCCCTTCTTACACCGAACAACGTCCCCTCCCTCCTTTCATATTAGTAGCCTCATATAACTCCGGTACTGGGAACGCGACAGTCACGGATGATGGGAGAGTATGGGGGAGGGAGATGACTGACACGACGACGCTCTTCTTGAACCCTCTATTTTTATTTTTAGTTTTATTCTCTCTCTCTCTCTCTCTCTCTCTCTCTCTTTCTTTCTCTCTTTCATTCCCCTCCAGGTTTTCCTCTGGTTATGTTTCTCGTTCACTATGGCATCATCTCTGCCTTCTCATCTTTCACCTTCTTCCTCGCCATTTCCCTACTGCTGAACCTCATTTTCTTTTTTGCCCTCTACTGGTGGTTGTCCTAGGAACGGCGATAACCTTTAGTTGGTAACTTTCCCTCTACTTAATTTTCTGCTCTATTGGCTAACTCAGCCTAATTCAACCTAACCTTACCTGAATACAGAGCGGCTGGGGGCTGGACAAGAGGGAACGGTGTTGTTGTGAGTTCTTTGCCTGAAGGTGTGGAATGATAGACCAAAACTCTTCCACATATTACCATGCTGTGTGGAAGCAGGGGGAGCTGCGAGGATAAGAGAAAAACGTAGAAATATTAAGCATCTCGACTGAAGGACTGCAGCGATGGAGATGGAGTTGTGATGTCAGCTGGTAGAATTCATATAGCTCTCTACACAGTGCTCCGTAATATATGTTGTTAACTTGTAATCAAATACCCTAACGGCATCACTTCACAGTCTTCCCGACCCTGATGTGTTTAACTGTCCAGCAACCCACCACACGTGTCTGCACATAACAAATCCAACTCTAATCAAGTCTCTGAAACCACACAAGCGCATCATAATATTTCTTAATTCCTTTCCCTTCCCTTAGATATTTTTTTCTTTTTTCTGATGTCTCGCACCCTCTTGTTCAATCCGTAGATCTCTCTCTCTCTCTCTCTCTCTCTCTCTCTCTCTCGGT
>JAGKTI010008881.1:21430-32397 GCA_018397915.1 Birgus latro
TATATATATATATATATATATATACAGTATATATGGAACTGAGCAGACCTTTGTCTCACTTTCATTACTAACTGGATAACTCATTTAGATATTCACCCACTCATACAAAAACTTCATAATTATTCTTTTCAGTATTCGTTCACAGCATACATACTTTTATCGCTTCATAGTTCTTCGCTTGTCACTTTGCTATACGCTTATTCCGCTTATTCCGGATCAGTAAATGCCATAAATAATTTACATTCCTTCTCTCATGATTTTCCACCTTCTGTTTAATAAAAATATTTGATTAAGACTTTCTGTACCAGCACTAAAAGTCACCATGTTCGTCACTTACCAGTCATTTTGCTTTGTTCCTTACCTTTTCATTCCTCCACATACGTTTTTTTTTTTCTTGCAGCAAACTTATACCGCGATCCTTTTTACAATAATTTATTCAATTTCATTTTGTTCAAAGGAAAAAGTCAAAGCCTTTTTCTAATCCCCTGTTATAGCTATCTTATATAACATTTTTTTTTTTCAATTCTCTCCTTTATAATAAAAAATCTCTGCACATACCTGATCAACACCTGATGCCTCGCCAGTCTTTAAGCTCTTCACAGCAGTCTTCACTTCTGCTTATGTCACATTTTTTGGTAACATTCATTGTCTGCCCAAAATTATATGGTAAATGAAATAGCGTACTTATAAAATATAGCAATAGAAGTTTAAATTCTTCATAATCTTTTCGTTTAGGAAGCGACTACTGTCAAATAACGATAAACAGTAGCTACTACTCGTAAGTGAATTCTCGTACTTTCGTCGACAGTCGGGTGATAATTTCCTTATCAATTTTTCAGTATTCCGTATTATTATACACTGTGCAATCCCTTAGCAGGAAGCCAGTAACTATATATTACTATCATCTAATACAAAGCCGTAGACGATGAAGGAAACGTGGGGGCCCGGGAGCTAAACCACTCACCCACGATATTTAACACAACACTGAGCAGCCTCAATTCCCTGCGTGCCTTCATGTGAGTAATAAACCCCGGCTCTCCCACGGGTAGAATCCTTATTGTCCCCATCCTGTTGGAGCGCCTTAACCCACTGGACTTGACTATAAGGTATATATTTGGGAAAATGGCTATCTCCCAACGTATCAAATGGTGTCATGAATTATGGGAAATTATCTGAGTTATCACTCAGATGATGGTTGCATTACATCGAGTGAGTGGATGGTTGGTGCCCCTACCTAATTATGAAGTAAGCCACTGGACATACACCTAGCCTACCAGATAAGACCAATCTGGCACTAAGTACCATTCATCATGATTCTCCATGCAGAGATCAGCACTTGCACCCGAAACGGTCAGCTGAATAAAATCGAATAAACACAAGAATAACATTGAGGAAAATATATATATTATCGTACTGAAGAGGTGTAAAGCTAGGGTACAGTCCAGCTGGTTTTCTTCTCATTTTTATATTCAGATTTTTCTTGCCACTGAAGATTCCATTAAGATAAATAAAAGTGAATTATAAGAGGATTAACCAGTCAGTCCTCTGAGCCCACACGTGCTTCACAAATGCACTTTCGTTCTCCCTCCTTTTTCTCTTATCTGGCATTTTTCCTTATTCTTTCTCCCATCACTTCGTCTTTTCTCTTTACCCTCTTCTCTCGTTTTCTTGCCCCTCTTTCCCACTTCATACAGTTACATTGTTTAAGAATTCCCTTGAGTTTTCCTTCAAAGATTCAGTATTTTCCCAATCTCTTGCTTTACCTCCTTTATCTTTCCTTTTTCCGACTGGGTCTCTATTTTCCTCTCCAGTGCTTCGTGTCCTCTTTTCTTATCTTATAACCGTCAATCCAGCCTTTAAAAAATATCTAGAGATCTGTAAATGGAAACACAAACATACACTCAATTCCCCATCGTAAAGATTTTTTTTCTCTCTCTCTAGAAGGATTTTAAACGAAAAGAGCTGAAAAATTCTGTCTCTTGTTATTTCTCCACACCAAAGATTGAGAGATACTTTTTTCCCTCCCTCCGTTTCTCTTTTTCTCCTTTTTTTTTATTTTTTCAAAACGCTGTTTCAGCGTGGTGCCATTCCTTTTATTTCTTCACCAGTTCGGTTTAAACCTGGCACAATCGTTCCTTAGGCCTTTAGCCCCAGACTTTTTCTTATTAACTGGAGCATTTAAAACAGAGTTATGGGGTCAAACTTCACACCACATAAACACACTGATTTGGAGAGCCTCTTTTTTATGTTCAATAATCGCCATGACAAGTGACACAGAACTATTTCAGTGTATTGCTGTGTGGAAACCATTTTGCTTTCACTTGGGAATGTCGCCAGTTTTGTTCTTCCTGTATAAATAAAGCCAAGTTACGATCGGGAATTGCTTGAAAGGCTGCTTTTGAGTCAGGGCAGTAAGAAAAGATTGTAACTAGAATTAAGATTATTGTTGAAGGAAGAACAAAGGACACCGGAAAATTCTGCAGTCTCCCCTCCTCTCCTTGTTCTTCGAGCAAAAACAACATCTGAACATAATCTAGTTTGTGAATCCGGGCCTGGAAGTTTAGTACACCAGGAAACTATAAAACCCTCAAGCATGATAAGCCTGATGCGATGAAAAAGAAACTATTAGAATAGAGAGAGAGAGAGAGACTGTGATAAGACAAGGATATACGCGGGCAAAAACAGAAGAGGAAGAAGCAAAGGCGAGGGTAGAGGAGGTAAGGATGAGGAGGCAGGTAGGTCAATGAAGGCTCCCTATTCAAACACCATGGAAAGGCAGTTCGTGGAAGTGTGTGGAGCCAGAGGTTCTCTCTCTCTCTCTCTCTCTCTCTCTCTCTCTCTCTCTCTGAATTGATAGGTGATGGAGATAAAATAGTAGGAAAAATGGCAAGGGTAAAGAGAGAGAGAGAGAGAAAGGATTGTTGTGAGAGTGCTGTATAACGAATTACTGAGGCGTGGTTTTCATGGCGTTTTGGCACTGAGACTATCACTATACCTTGATGTGTTTTATAAGTGTTTTGCAAAGTTGTGAAAGTTCCTACAACTTATTAGACTTGGAAGACCGCCGTAGCAATGAACGGGTAAATGAAGGCTCTGACTAACGCCTTAACGTCCAACAAGTCCCTCTGAATAAAATAATTTCGAGACTAACAAGAATCATTAATCAGAGGGCATAACACCTGCGCCTTGTACTCTTGACTTTAACCCTGCCCTGTGATCTTGACCTTGTCTGAATGTTCTGAAATTTCAAATCCTTCATGCCTGTGTGACCCTCAAACTTTTCACTATATACGGTACAAACCGGATCAGAGATTAAGTTGGCATTTCTCCGCAACCTTGACATTTTACCTATTGTTCTCATAATAGAGGAATATCATTTTTGTTTCGCGTTAAACCGTTCCACCAACACTGATAAAGTCGAATAAAATCTTTTCAAGTTAAAAGCCCGAAACTTTTATCTTTATTTTTTTTAAACAACAGAACAGTGGAAGAAAAAACAAATGAATTAAAAAAAAAAAATCCATACACCAGATTACTGGTGTCTTCCAGTCATAAAAAATCTGTAATAGTTGGACTTGAACAGCTGTGGGTTGGAGATTAGGGGAAAACAACTCTGGGGAAGCGAGTTCCAAAGAGATGCAGTTTGAGGAATAAAAGATTTCTGATAGGCGGATAAAACGGAAGTGATGGTAGTTAGTAAGAAGGCACAAATCCCTAGGTGCAGTGTAAGAGTGAATGATAAGATGATTAAGCAGGTGAGAAGATTTTGCTACTTGGGAAGCTACATTACGGAAGATGGTAGAGGTAACGAAGAAATTAATAGAAGAATATTTGAAGCGAAGAAGGCATTTCAGAAGATGAGAAATATACTAAGTAACAGACACCTTTCAATACGAACAAGAAGAAGAGCAGTTAAAACTTATGTCTGGTCTGTGTTGTTATATGGATGTGAAGCTTAGAATATCAGTAAAAAGATGGAGATAAAGTTGGAAGCTTTTGAAATGTAGTGCTGGCGAAGGCTTTTGAAAATTTCTTGGACAGAGAGAATATCAAATGAAGAAGTGTTAAGGAGAATGGATATCAGAAGAGAATTATTGGCACACGTGAGAGGAAGACAGATGAGATTTTTAGGACATGTTATGAGAAGAGGAAAGATAGAGAACCTGAGTTTAACGGGAAGAGTCCCAGGTAGTAGAGCAAGAGGCAGGCAAAGAGAGAAGTATATGGATGGAATAGTAAGAACAGCGAGGGTAGGATACACGGCTGGACAACTGCTGCAAATGACAGAAGATAGAGAGGTGTGGCATTCCATGGTCGCCAACGTCTGCAGGGGCACGGCACTTCAGTAAGTAAGTAAGATAGGCGGAAGTTCGGCAATGTGGTTGTGTGACATTCCAGTCATGAGCGCTACCAGATGTCCGTGTAGCACAGGGGAAGGAATGGAAAGGTGGCACAATGGATGCAACTTTATCTGAACATTTGCCATAAAAGTATCTGTAAAAATAATGCAAGGGAGGCAACATTCCTTGTTACCTGTAGGGGAGGTACTTTATTTGTAACAGCAGGGTTACTAATAATTCTAACAGTTTTGTTCTGAATTTTGTGTAGTGTCTTGAGAGCAACCTTCGCACATCCACTCCACAAGGGTGAGCAATATTACAGCTGAGAACGCACTTGACCCTTATAAACTATAGCCAACTGCTCATCAGTGAAGAACCTACGACCTCTGTACAATAATCCAAGTTTCTTTGAGGCGGTTTTAGCAAGTGAACTTACATGGGAGGTCCAGCTGAGGTCATTGTGAAGTGAAACACCGAGACTTTCAATACTTTTGGGGATGGGAATATTAGTAGCACTGAAGGTAATACGGGAATCTGGGTATATTTGTCTATTAGCAAATTGTATGTATTTGGTTTTACTAGCATTAAATGAGACAAGGTTATTCTGTCCCCATTCAGCGATCCTAGATGAGTCCTGATTTATGGAGATGGCCGTACTGAGTTGTGAGTTAGATATATTAAACTTGTCCTGTGACCTTTACCTTTGACAAATTGTCCTAAAAATTAAATCATATCAATCTTCCTTCACAGTTAACTTTCCATCAACTTTCGCAGATCGGCTAAAAATTGTAAAAGAGGTTTTCCAGACTTGTGATGTATGACTTTTTTCTGCCAGTATCTGTCAGTGGAGAATGAGACTCCTCTGTGAAAAATCCAAGATGATCGGTTCTATGCCGTTCAAAGACGAAATAGAAGAAGAAGAAACAAAGGCATGAAAAAATCGGTGTTACTGCCGATTATGTTTTAACGTTTTATTGTTATGATTTAGCTACTCTGGTGGTTGCTTTAGGTACATAAATGCTCAAGAATTGAGGCAACGTGTGTTGTTGTTGTTGCTGGCTAACCTCGGTCTGTCTGATCGAGCAGACCCATCAACCGCGGACAATAATCGCCACTGCAGGGCAGTCTTATGTAGTAAACCGATGTTCTCTTGCGATAGACAGCGTCTTGCTACATCGAGGTACGGGAAAGAATGTGGATTTTGGGTTCCTGGATGGACGCTGCATTTGCGTTTCCCCATCCAGTAAACAGGGGCACTATAATAGGCTCTACATCACTCCGGCATTTGGTTAGGCTATATGGTTACCACCTAGCGTTGTAAACGGTTTCCTGGATTACAAGAAACCTTTACGTTTGTAGCTCAGTGTACAGCCATCTGGAGTGGAAAGAAGAGTAATAAAAAGTAACAGAAAGGGTGGAAGAAACAGAAAGGTAGGAGCGCAGGTACTGAAAAAGTGATAAAGGTGAAGGAAGAGGTAGACATCACTACATTAAGTGAGTGGATGATGATCGCCACCGCCTACCACCAGGCTAGATGTGTGCTAAAGATTTAAAACTTCCGTGTTTGGTAATTACGAAGGATTTTGTGTTAAAACTAATGGGCACGTCAGAGCCATCCCAGCATAGGTGTCTACCGACACTTTTGAAGGCACTGAGATTGATTTTGAGGAAGATAAGGTTACTTGTGCTGTTACTGTTACTGGTGGCAGTGTTTATATTAGTATTATTATTGTTTGTGGTGTGCATTGCATTTCCCAATAGAAAAATGTTTTTTTCATTCTTGTTTATTTTCTGTTGTTATTTTCGTTAAACTCGTTCCCACTGTCTCACCCATTTATTTCTGGATCGATTTGCCTGAAACAATTAGGCATAGTGCCTGTTCCTGAACTTTCAAGGTATCTTTTCTCATACTGTCGATTTAAACTGTTAGGAAGAATTCGTAACTCCCCTAAGTGTAACATGTCAGGCACAGAACCACAGACTCGGAACCACCAGACCCCAAAGCAAGTATCCCCGTAAAGGCATGTGTAGTATTCGGCTTCGAACGTGATTACAGTATTGAATTAGTACGATCTAAATGTGTCCTCCAGCCTGTTATACTGTGACGAGAACAAACTGTGGAAATTGTCATACATCTGCTCGTAAATGTTGCATCTCTAGTATTGTTGTTGATGTTGTTGCTGTTGCTGTTGCTGCTGTTGATGATGATGATGTTGGTAATGGTGGTAGTGTTGATGTTGATATTGCTGTTGTTGTTGTTGTTGGTGGTGGTGGTGCTGGTGGTGATGGTGGTGCTGCTGATGTTAGTTCTGTTTTTGTTACTGGTGATGGTGATGATGTTTCTGTACTTGTTGGTGATGGTGGTTGTGATTATGTTGTCATTATAGTTGTTACTGGTAGTGATGTTATTGTTGTAGTTGCTGTTGGTGGTGGCGGTGTTGTCTTTAGGGTTGTTATTGGTGATGATGTTGTTACTGTAATAGGTGATGATGTTGCTGAGGCCCAGAGTGTTTCTTAACCTTTTACCTTCCCTGATTAGCCAGCCAGGTAAGATCTCCCACCTTTCAGCATTACAGCCTGAGTTTTCAAAAGGTGAGAGGTGGAGTAAGATGTGAGAGGTGAACGCTACAGGGGGAGGGGGGGGGACTAGGTAATGAGACGAATGAGGTGATAACAAAGGTGATAAAAACAGATCAATGAAAAATAAAGGTGAAAACTTGAACATGCAATTTACCATTAAAAGGACACAAGATGTGAATAACGAAGGTGAAAAAAAAGGTCACGAAGAGGAGAGATGAATAACAAAACTGAAGTAACGAGTAAAGAAATGAAGAGGTGAAGAGCAAAGGAATGGAAAACGGGTGAAGGAAAGAAGGGGCGATGGATAAAGGTGAAGAAACTAGACCAGGAGTATAACCAAACTGAAGAGCATAAGAGAGACGTGAGTGCTAGGTGAACACAACATTGAAAGGATGAGTAACAGAAGTGAAAAACAGTTATGAACATCAGAAGAACAGAAGAATAAAGAAGATACTAACAGGTGAAAAAAACTGAAGAGGTATAAAAACAGACATTAAGGAAAAAGAATAAAATGAAAATGACTGAAGGAAACAAGAAAGAGGTGAACAACAGAACTGAAGAGACTAAGGTTGAAGTGGGTAACAGAGATGACTGAGATGAATAAAAGAAATGAAAAAGGTGAGAAACAGAGGTTACAACATCAGAGAGAAAGTGAATGTCAAAGATAAAGAGATGAACAGAGAAGTGATTAACAGAGATCAACACAAAAGCGAAAAGATAAGTAACAAAGAAGGAACAGAAGTGAGGTTAATAAAGAGGGTGAAGAAACGAGGATAGATAAGGAAGGGAAATGAAGCATAGGCGAAAAACTTACTAATAAAGGTGAAGGAGAGGGTAAAAGAATTCATAGCAGAAATGATGCAAAGAGTAATAGAAGTGAAGGAGGACACGAGTGAATAATGGAGATGAAAGGAAGGAGAAAAGGGTTAATGAAAACTGTGGAAATGAGCAGACTAAGAAGAGACATAGATACACAAGAGAAGAGGTGAATACAGAGATGAAGAAAAGGGTGGAATACCAAACGTAAAACAGAGGGAAAGGTGAAGAATAACAGAGGTGGAGAGAAACCAGAAGACGCGAAGATAAATGGAGGTAAAAACGACATGTGTAAAAACACACACACACACAAAAAAAAAAAAGCAAAGAAAACGAAAGTGATTAATGACAAAAATGAAGATAAATGAGACACGTGAAAAAGATACAAAAAGTGATTGATAAGAAATGAAAAAAAATGAGACAGAAAAGATTAAGAAAGAAGAAGAGGTAAAGCAAAGAGAAAGCTAGTGAAGAATCGAGTGAAAGAACGAGAAACAGGTCAAGAAAAGGAGGAAAAAAGATCCATAACAAGGGTGTAGAAATTCGAGATGTGAATGACAGAGGTGAAGTAAGCCGAGACGAGGTGAAGAGGAGAGATGTGGATAACTGTGACGAGGAAACAAAGTGAACAACAGATAAGGGATATATGTGACTAACAGAGATGAGGGCAAAGAGAAATAAGAGATGAAAGGATTGGTGTAATTAATGAGAATAAGAAAGGTGAAAAAGGAGACGAAAGGAAGAGAAATAATAGGAACAACAAACACGAAGCAAAGATATAAATAACAGAAACGAAGGAGAATTCAATAACGGATGAAAAAAAGGAGGAGGTAGTCATAATAACAGAGAGTGATTTAATTAAACAAGAAAGATAAACCAGAAAACTACGACGAACAAGAAAAGTATGCAAGCAAGAAGGATAACAAATATGAAACTAAACAAACAATAAAGGCAAGCTCAACAATTATAGGGTGAGCTGGAAAGATGAACTAACAAAAAAGATGAACACACATGATATGAAAATTGAACAAGAAAAGGAAGGTGATCATAGCAATTTAAAGGTGAACTGTAAAGGTGAACGTAAGTGAACACCTCGTCTGACCTCCACACACCGAGAGACAATTTTATTCAATTCCGGAGAGACCCCTTGTACTGAATGGGGTTAGATACTAAATCCATTAAATCCTTCAGTTCGATTACGTCTATATCATTTTGTTCCGGCTTCCGAGAGACTGAGTCGTGTTCAAACTGGCTTAAAAGAGTTTGTTACAGCTTTTCCTGCGTGAGTTTTTCTGAACATTACACCTCAGTACTTTTTCGTACTACTAATGCAAACTATCTCGTTGCTAAGCAGTATGAACACCGTACAAGACAATGTTAACGTGTAATTGCAAAGAAATCGCGTGGGAAGACGTGCTATGAAGCTTCCAATGGCACCTAGAACACAGTATTTTTAACCAGCTTGAGACAGACCTCTCTTAGCGAGGAGGGTTAAAAGTTATATTCTCCAATAAGATATCTGTTAAATTTTATTCTTTATACCGAGATTTTTTTTTCTTTCTTTATCAAATTTAACCTTGGAGAGACCTCTCAGTTAAAGGGTAAGAACCTGTTAATTAACCTCTCATTATGAAGGTGGTATTGCATTAGTTAACTTCAGACTTCCATTCAGTTGCAGAGAGATCACTGTAGTGAAGGGATCAGGGTCGTATTGTGGGTGACGTTAGAGGCTTCGGAACACTCTTTTCTTTGTTAATTTATTATGCATATTATACACAGTTCTCTTGCGATGGTTATATATGCTTAGTACCGATATCGCATGCCTGAGAAACATAAAGGATTAAAATGTGTAATAATCAGAAAATAATGCTGACGAAAAGGGGCTAAAAAGGTCCTTATTTTGCCTTCAATGTGGACACAGAAACTCTTATTCTTTCAGTTAAATGTCTGTAATATTTTGCTTTGGCTGCTCACAGATAAATTTGTTCAGCATTAGAGAAATCCCTCGAAGTGAAGGGGTAAATGCTCCTCTTTCTCATGCATATACAGTATATCCATAAATTGTATTATTTTTCCCTTGCATTTCCACACATACTTTACTAAACTTTTTCACTATACGTCCTTTATATTTCATAGCCTCTTCTCTCTCAAAGATATTTATCCTTTTTATTTTCCATACATTTATTTGTGCATATCTTGTTCTTGGCTCTCTCATTAACCTTTTTTTTCTACAGTTCCGAAACACCTTCTCCCTTGTGTATTTTCCTCTGTATTTATCTTATCCCATGCTCTCTCCCGTACAATTTTCCCTGTTGTTTCCCTCAGTTCGCCTTACGTTTCCCAGTTTTGTTGTATTAATCTCTCTCTCTCTCTCTCTCTCTCTCTCTCTCTCTCTCTCTCTCTCTCTCTCTCTCGTTTACTTTATTTCTTCACTACGATGACGTTTTGGTGTCACGACTGTGCTCTCTCTAGACTATTCTGCACAGCATAGGGGATGACGTTTGAGCTTGAGAAATTTAGATATCACTCCCTGGTTCCCTTTCACTACTACACTCTACCTTGAGGTGAATAATGAGCGTCTACTTACAGTCTGATTCAGCCAAGGAGGACGTTAGTGTTTACATGGGTTTTACATTGTGTTCCCTGCAGCTTCTTTCGACTTTACCTGACGCTATATCCCATCATTAGAATCAACCCCTAGATCTGACACTGTATCCCATCATTATAGTCTACCATCATCATAGTTTACCCCTACATCTGACATTATATCTCATTATTATAGTCTACCCCTACATCTGACCCTACATCCCATCAATTCAGTATACCCCTACATCTTCCCCCTGCATTATACTCTTATTTATATTCCTGTACTCTTTCCTGTCACTGAATTTACCCTCATTTTCCTAATATCTTCTGTACATTTTTCCGTTTCATGTAGAGTTCCATCCTCTGTTTTTTTTCCTTGTACATATTTTCCTTACATTTTTCTTGTCATTTTTTCTCTTTCCCTTTTTATGTGCACAGTATTTTTATCTGGCACAGGTTGCTTGTCATAGAATTCTTTTTACTTCTGCAATACGATTTCGAAATTTTTATTCTTTTTGTATAGCATTTATGTTTTTTTCCCACCGTCCTGTGTGCGTCCGGTGATTTGATTCGGCGAAGAGATTGTTTTATACTTTCCCGCCAATTTGTTCGAAAAAATACATTTTTTGTTGTTTCTCCCAATTT
>JAGKTI010008882.1:169-16557 GCA_018397915.1 Birgus latro
TGGGATGGAGTGAATGAAACTGAAGTGGGGATGAAAGGAACTGGAATGGAATGAGTGGGATGAAATGCATGAGACTTGAGTGGACTGGAGTGACATGAGAAGGACTGGTTAAGATGAGTGGAACTGTAGTGGAATGAGCGGGATTGGAGAGGAATTGGAGTGGGATGATTAGGATTGGAATCGATGAATGGGAATGGAGACTGAACAAGTAGGATCGAAGAATTTTGCAGATGTGTATTTAACCTACTTCTTCACGCATTTTAAATTACGGTAATCGACAGCATACAGATAATGGCATTTTATTCTCTCTCTCTCTCTCTCTCTCATATCAAAACATATACCATCTATGGGACTCGTTACAGATGCGGACGCGAGCGGTTCTCCGGCCATCCCGACGCGGAGGAAGACCCTGCCCGCCCCTGAAGGAGACGAAATGGTGCGGATCTTCCAGGGACTGTGACCACAGATACTTCGACTGGTAGACAAGAGCACCCAGAATATGCTTTAGAAATATGCAAATAAGAATAGACGGTAGAATATTTTGCGAATGACGTAGTACACAGCTTCCCGCGCCAAAAGTGTGGTCGGGTCGAAATGTTGAGTCTGAGTATAGCGTGCAGTGTATGAACTACCCTATACAGATCCCCGTGTTTCCTCTCAGCTTTGAAATTTAAAAAGTGTAGCCTGCCTATGTTTACTGAAAACTGCATTGATTCGAAGCCACTAAAAGGCCAATACGGAAGGGAATGAGTAGCGAATTCCTCTCTAGATTGGTTCTGTAGTGAAACTTTGTAAAAGTAAATGGAATCAGATGGGGCAGAGAAAAAACTAAATCTTTAGTCATAACACGTAGCTTCTATTTTATTCATGATGTATCGTCTCTGAAAGATGAGCTGATATTTTTTTCCTTACCATGATTTATTAGACAAAGAAGATTATGTGCAAAGTGTGAGATATTTAAGAAAAAAAAAAAGTACGAGATGTGAGATTATAAAAAAGTGCCGTATTTGTAAAGTAAAATATTCGTTACCATAATAAGCTTATAAAGTAAAGTCAAGTTTTCATAATAAGCGTGTGGACATGGAAGTTTATTTTTTTATTTTTATTTTTTTTTTTTGGCAAGAGTTACTTTTGATTTCGACTCCTGTAAATCATCCATCCTTTTCGATAATAACAATAAATCGGCTGTTGTCATGGTAACCAAGACACAGCTGAAGAAAAAAGGAAAAAAAATGGATACAAACACAAAAACAAGGACAATGAATTCCAGTTTTCTTTACATTTTTCTTTCTTCTTTTTTTAAGCGCTCCTACAAAAAAAATGGACACAAACACAAAAACAATGAATTCCGATTTTACTTTTGTTTTTTCGTTTTTCTATCGAGTTCCTTCGCGTCTAGCCTAACACAGGAACCACCTATTAGTGTGTCAAATAACCCATCACCCTGCTGTATATATCCGTAGCTTAATTATGCGTTATAGGAGTAGAGGAAAAAAAATAACAGAGGAATTTTTAAAGATTTGGGTTGAGTCTCCGTGTAACTGGCAGGGAAAATATAACATCTCTTCCTTGGCGATGTTTTCATTGTGCGGTCTGTTTGTTTATATATTCTTGTGTGTTGCGGGTACGGTTCACTGGAGAGAGAGAGAGAGAGAGAGAGAGAGAGAGAGAGAGAGAGAGAGAGAGAGAGAGAGAGGGGGGGGGGTAGGCAGTTAAGACTAGCCTGGCAGGAGAGACAGGAAGAAAGGAAGGCAGGCAAGGAGGCAGGCAGGGAGGAAGGAGGCAGGTAGACAGGAAGTAAGAAGTAGACATGGACTAGGAGGAGAAACAGGAAGAAAGGAAGGCAGGCAAGAAGTTAGGCAGGTAGGCAAGAAGACAGGCAGGTAGGCAGGCAGACGGCAAAATAGGAAGAAGAAGGCAGAGACTAGGAAGTTAGCAGAGAGGGAAGCAGAGAGAGGAAGAGTAGGGCATTTTAATTATCACGTGAAAATACTCAACCATGTTATTAATAAATGCAAAAGGAATGTTGTATAATGCATAAGAAAGGGCAATGGCAACTAGGCAATATTGCAAGGTTGACATTGGCAAAACTAGGCCATCTCTGCAACCCGCAAGGATTTCCCAGTTTTCGTTTTTAAATGCAAGGAAGAAGGAACCAAAGGCGAGGAGCCCGCAAACCGTTCCTTCCAAGAAAAAAACGTAAAAACAATACAAAAAGCTAATGGTAAGGGGTGTGTACTTTGCATATTCCAACTTAGTATTTATTCTCTGCATTACTGTTACTTATTGCACTGCGTCTGTAAAAGATAACTAAGTAAAACACTAGGGACGATAAGGAAAACAAAATCGCTGAGGAAATTGTGTTACGGCTTTCCTATGTGTTAGGGTATGTCATGTGGGTGGTGTGAGAGGCTTTGTATTATCGATTTCTAAGCGATTTATTTTTCTTATCACACCTGCAGATTTTCCTGTATGTTTTTTTGTTATTACATCGTTAAAATATCGATAAAGTTTCCATTAACAACAAATAAGAGAGCACTGAGGGGAAATATGCGGACAAAATCGCTGAGGAAGAGATGTTAAGGAGACGCCAAAGCCACTACAGCTCAGTGCGATGAGTGGACGGTGCTATGAAGACCGATATAACTTGTAAACAAAATAAAATACAGCTTCATATCTATCAAATAACACCCTACACGCTGTCCAATCCTGCCCATGTATCTATAAAAGGCACATTAATTTAAAACTTAACTTTAATATTAACCTGAATTAAAAGCAAGATTATAAATACCATAAATTTCCAAATATAAGTGAAAAGGAATCCAATGCCATACGGTACGACGTGACAATTTTTAATCTCTCTAACCAGTGACGAAAATATTCATTCTGTTCTCGTTATTAATTATTATTCCTAAGGGATTTTTTCGACTCAGGTTTTTTTTTAATGTATTTTTTGAGGAGGGATTACATGCAACTTTCATCAGATTTTTTTAAATTTTATAATGTAAGATTTTTTATGTAATTTTTGAAGGGGGATTACAAACAAATTTCATTAGGATTTTTTTGTAGGATTATTAATGTATATTTTAGAGGGATTACATAATACTTTCATCAGGATTTTTTATTTTATTACGTAGGATTTTTTAATGTATTTTTTTGAAGGGGGGAATGGCATACAACATTCATCAGGTTTTTTTTCGGGGGGGGGGGCGAGTGGGGGGTTACATGCAACTTTTATTACTCCCTTGGACACGGGTGACGTATTTTCCCGTTCATTATGCATTTTACATTTTTCATCTCTCTACAATTATGAGTTTTAATTCAAATGATTTCTGGTTTAATTATTTCTGGTTTAATTATTCTGCCGTGCCATAATTAGCTGCTAGGGTGGTTTTTTTTAGTGATATTTAACTTATTACTAGTGTGATTATAACTGCCAAATGTATTCCTATGTTATTCACTTTTATTCATACGTGTGGATATGCTGCTACGTGAATGATGAATGTGGTGGTCATGAGATAAATGTGGTGGTAATGATAATGTGGTGGTAATGAGATAAATGTGGTGGTAATGAGATAAACGTGGTGGTATTGATAATGTGGTGGTAATGAGATAAATGTGGTGGTAATGAGATAAATGTGGTGGTAATGATAATGTGGTGGTCATGAGATAAATGTGATGGTAATGATAATGTGGTGGTAATGAGATAAATGTGGTGGTAATGAGACAAATGTGGTGGTAATGAGATAAATGTGGTGGTAATGATAATGTGGTGGTAATGAGATAAATGTGGTGGTATTGATAATGTGGTGGTAATGAGATAAACGTGGTGGTATTGATAATGTGGTGGTAATGAGAGAAATGTGGTGGTATTGATAATGTGGTGGTAATGAGATAAATGTGGTGGTAATGATAATGTGGTGGTAATGAGATAAATGTGGTGGTAATGATAATGTGGTGGTCATGAGATAAATGTGGTGGTAATGATAATGTGGTGGTAATGAGATAAACGTGGTGGTAATGATAATGTGGTGGTAATGAGATAAACGTGATGGTAATGAGATGTGGTGGTAATGAGATGAATAGGAGTAGGTTTTAACTTTTGATAATAAATAGATAGCTAAAGATAAATAGGTAAATAAATAAATACCATGATAATACCGACTATAACAAGATACTCAAACCAAAAAAAATATATATAAAATTAAAAAAACAGGGTCTATGTATAAAAAATTCTCACGTGTGTATGAATGGTGATACTCAAAGGCAAAATTATTTATATAGAGAGTATATTTAGACTGGGCCGTGTTCTCGTGGGCTTGGGAGGTTCCGTAATGCCTGTCTCTCGGCGATTTATTTCGAACATGGTACCACCTAAGCTGAGCAATATTAGCGTGGGATAGTCTGAGCAAAATGACTTAGTACGTCCATAGACCGGTTGCATCCGATCTCCGGATACAACGGGTATTGGTAGTAGTGGTGGTAGTGGTAGTAGTAGTTGTAGTAATAATAGTATAGTTGTACAGTATGTTGGCATAAAACAAACATAGATTACATAACATCGAAGTGTAATACCCAAAATAAATCATTAAGGAGGCAGCGTTATACTGAAACATAACAGGGAAAATAGGGAAGTGTAATAGGGAAAAATGGGGAAAGTAGGGAAGTAATAGGGAAAATAGGAAAGTGTAATGGGGGAAATTGAGAAGACAGGGAAGTGTAATTGGAAAAATAGGGAAAATTGTAAAGTGTAATAGGGTAAATAGGGAAAAATAGGAAAGTGTAATAGGGAAAAATAGGGAAGCGCAATAGGGAAAATAAATCACCAAGAAACAGGTCCCACAAAGCCTGCCCCACTAACGAGGACAGGATCGGTGCGTACTCAGTGTAACAAAAGTAATTTATTGTACATATTTAGCGAGTGTGGCGAGGGTGAGGTGTGGTGGGCTGCCTGTGTAGAGTTTCTTTGTAATAAATGGTGTATATAGAGAAGGTCTGTGTATTTCTCTGGCCTCTGAGATATGGGGGGGTCTACCTTGTACTGTATTTCTTATTTATTTTATTTTTCTACCGCTGTTTTATTTATCTCTTCTTATTTACCGGTATCTCCATTTTGTTCTTCCCTTATCTTTATTTAATTATTTACGGATGGTGGACTGCAGGAGAAAGATTGCCTCTGTGTGCATGCCGTCAGGTCCACTTTTAGCTGAGTCTGGGGCCACAACAACAACAACAACAACAACAACAAAGACAAAGACAACAACAACTGAAAATCAAAATCATCCGCATAGATTTAATTCTTTATTGCATTTAACAGGTGTCTTATTTATTATTATTATTTTTATTATTATTTATGTTTTGCCAACACACTAACCACACGCGAAGACCGTGGGAAGTGTGAGAGAGAGAGCTTGAGGAAGTGTGAAGACAAGTGTGAGGGAGCTTGAGGAAGTGTGAAGACAAGTGTGAGAAAGCTTGAGGTCGTTTGTATATAATCTCTTCACTTCTAAGACATTTCCCTTAAGTAAATTTTAAGACGCTCGGTGGTACACGTAAGAATAATGGTAAATATATCCTTGAACTGAAAGGGTTAAGGAAATTGCCGCTCTCCCCCCCCCACACACACACACTTCGTCCTGTGGCTTCCTTCCCCTTCGTCACTTTTCGTCATCTTCGTCACTTTCATCTTCACTTTCGTCATCTTCGTCAGTTTTCGTCATCGTCATTAGCTTTCGTCATTATCACTTTTCACCTTCATCAGTATTCAAATTCTTCGTCAAAATCGTCATCATCATCATTTTCGTCAGCTTTCGTCATCATCATCACCTTCATCAGCTTTCATCCTCATCATCTTCCTCAATTTTCGTCATCCTCATCTTCATTTTCGTTACTCCTCGTCATCTTCGTCACTTTTCGTCACCTGGGGATACCTCGTTCGTCCTGAAGCATTCTGTGGAGGAAATACGAGAAGAACGTTTATTTTTTTATTTTATTTATTTATTTTCTGACTGTCGATTGTACCAGGGCAATAAAGGAAGACAAATTTTAATAAGTTCTAGGGAAATAAAGGAAGACAAATTTTCATAAGTTTTAGGACAATAGAGATAAATTTTAATAAGTTCTAGGGCAATAAAGGAAGACAAATTTTAATAAGTTCTAGGACAATAAAGGAAGACAAATTTTAATAAGTTCTAGGGCAATAAAGAAAGACAAATTTTAATAAGTTCTAGGCCCTTATTCTCGCCCGAAGCTCCATAACACCTTTCCCTAAGCGATTTATTGTGCATATTAATCTTCACTGTCCTCTTCTGTGTTATTCAAAATTTCAGATTATTCAAATACCAACCATTCTCAGCGTAAGTGACGTACAAGTTGATATTAAAGAGCCATACCCCAAAATAAATCGCTAAGGAAGAGGTGTTAGGGAGCTTCCTTAACACACGACATATACATCTTACTAGGAAGCTAATTAATACCTAACTTACAATACTCTTTTTATTCTAACTTAGCCTAAGATTTTCGTCTCTCCATCTTGAATTCTGAGTTGTAATACTAGATGGACACTACAATGTGATACTAGTCACGAAGAAGTGCTGTGGAAAGGAGGTGGAGCGGTAGTATCGTCTCCTGCCACTGAACTACGTGAAATAAAGTGAAAGGACGAAAATCTGGGCCAAGTTAGAGGACAGAGCGACATGGAGGCGATTTGTTAGTGGTCACCCCTTACGGAATTGAAGCGTCTTGCAATAGATGGATAAACAGAGACAGATAGATTGACAAACAGATAGATAGACTGATAGACAGATAGATAGATAGATAGACAGGTAGACTTTATGTTACCTGGGCACGACATCCGCCATAAACCACTGGGGTCTAAGGCACAGTGTAGCGCCTCCTCGTTCACTCCCTGCGCCAGGATGCTTCGAACTGAACCCTGGATCACCTCAAGCAGCCTCTCCCCCGTCTCCTTCATCTGCATCCCGTCCGCTTTCGCTATCGGCTCTAGTCCCATCCAGAATAGTTGCATAGTGGTGTTGAACTCCTGCATGTGCTTCTTTCCCTCCGTGACGGCAATTTGAAAAAGCCTGTCGAACACCAGCTTGAAGAGTTTCATATTGTGTTCCATACATTTCTTGACCGCTGGTGAAACGACGGGGCCCAAAGTTTCCCTCAGGGCATTTAACACTTCCCATATCTTCGTCAACATCTGTGGACAAACGGGCGCTAATTTCGTGACGAAGTTTTGGAGGTAAGGCTGCATTTTGTCCGAGGCCATCTTGAATCCCCGCACGAACGCTTTCTGGAACTCTATCTCCGAGGGCAACGTGGAGACTGCCAGTTTGATCATCAGGGGAGTTGATTCGCGTAGGAAATGGATGGTACCGGGAATGGCCGCCTGCATGTACCGCTGGAGGGAAGGTTTCAGGACTTCCATGAGGCTAGACGCGGTGGATAACTCAGCGGCCATGAACTGGGTTGATGGGGCGCCCTGGGTGAAGTAGGACTGGAAGACTGGAAGGAGCAGCTGGCCCAGTTCCATCGCTGTCTGCCCCACGCTCGCCTCTGAAGTGACATCCATCATCAGTCTGTGCACATGACCTCACCTGGCTCTGTGCACATGACCTGACCTGGCCCTGTGCACATGACCTCAACTGGCTCTGTGTACATGACCTCAACTGGCTCTGTGCACATGACCTCAACTGGCTCTGTGCACATGACCTCAACTGGCTCTGTATACTTGACCTTACTTTTCCTCTCTATGTGTGACCTAACTTGGCTCCATATTCATAACCTGACCCTAATCTATACACATGACTTTGCCTGGCATCTTCTATACAGACATGACCTATATATTGCACATGACCTGACGATTTCACTACACATGACCTGACCTGACCTGCGCACATGTCTTGACCTAATTCTTGTATAGCCTTGACCTGACCTAACATCCCTACACATATGAACTTTTCTAACTTTACACATGACCTCTGACCTGACCTGCTTTTACACATGACCTATGACCTGACATGGTTTTACACATGACCTCTGACCTGACATGGTTTTACACATGACCTCTGACCTGACCTGATTTAGACTTGACCTCTGACCTGACCTGGTTTCACACATGACATCTAACCTGACATGGTTTTACACATGACCTCTGACGTGACCTAGTTTTACACATGACCTCTGACCTGACCTGGTAATACACATGACCTCTGACCTGACCTGGTTTTACACATGACCTCTGACCTGACCTGGTTTTAGACTTGACCTCTGACCTGACCTGGTTTTACACATGACCTTTGACCTGACCTGGCCTCTGCTTGCTGGTGTCTTCGATCACAGGGCCACGCTTGTCACCCAAACCAACTGCACAATTTCTGATCCTGCTAATCACCATCTTGTAGTAGCAATCCAAGTCTCTCCTCTCGTCACAATTGCACAACTCACGCCAGCAATCTCGTGGTGAAAATTTTTTCTTGCACACTGGTTGCAGGGGGGAGCGAGAGAGGGGGCCTGGGGTAGCACTAACATTACCAGTCTCCGTTCGTGGCATGATAGGCTGGGAAAAGGAGAGGAGGGGTTCAAGTGGGTGTCTCTCTCTCAATTTTTATATGAGGCTTAAGAATTGGAGAGGAGTAAAGGGAGATGTAAGTGTTATGAGCAAGTACAGTGCTTAATATGTAAATCATCATCATCATTATCATCATCCTTTTTTCACCATCATCATCATCATCATTCTTATTCCCATCTCAAGACAGGACGATGTGGGATTTAGAAACAAGAATAGAGACAATATGAAGGTTGGAGAAGCGTTAGCAGAGAGAAAGAGAGAGAGGAGACAGATCAGCCTACCACTCTCCTTCTTGCTCACTTACCATCCTCATCAAAGCACTGCAGCCAACACTGTAACGAAGCATACGATCTTTGCTGCAGTTGCCCTTCCCATACTCCGCCGTGATCTCTTCCGTGAGCGTTTCGTCCGAAGGTAGACACTTTTCTCCATTCTGTTTGTTGGTCAGGGTAGATTCAAATTAAAAATATCCATTCAAATTTCCTTTTTTTTTTATCATTTTATCTTATCTATTAACTTTTTATTTTATTCTTGAAACATGGTAGATGGAGGCGCCTACCATCCACTTACCTGATGTAGCGAGATGGCAATTGAATTCAATTACCTTTTTATTATTATTATCATTTCATTTTATCTTATCTATTATCTTTTTGGTTTATTTTTGAAAGGCGGTGGGTGGAGGCGCCTATCATCCACTCACCCGATGTAGCGAGTTGACCATTTTAAGCCAAGTTGAAGTGAAGAGAGCATAGCATCTTAGCATTATCTTCCTTCAGCTCAGGACTTAGGATGGAGAGTGTTACTGTGAAAGTGATCAATAACGAACGAAAATGAGTGTTACGGTAAGAGTGACTGAGTGAAAGTGACTGTTACGGTGAAGTGAAAGTGAGTGAAAGTGACTGTTACGGTGAAGTGAAAGTGAGTGTTACCGTGAAAGTGAAAGTAATTGATAACGAGTGACAGTGAGTGTTACGGTGACAGTGAATGTTACGGTGAGAAAGTGTTACGGTGAAAGTGAGTGTTAGGGTGAAAGTGACTAATAACGCATAAAACTGAGTGCACTAACCCGCTCTTCGTTGTTGATGACGTCACCGCTAACGCAAAGGCCGGAGAGTGTGCTGTTGTTTTCCTTGACGGGGCTCACCACACCCAAGGTATGTACCTCATTAGTCCCCGCCAACCACACCTGTAATACCACACCTGTAATACCACACCTGTAATACCACACCTGTCATCATCCCCACAGCCCTCTAGCCATCCCTGTTAATTCTCCACACCTGAAATACCACACCTGATATACCACTTCCACACGTCATACCAGCACTACGCCATCATACCACTGTCCAGCCATATCCACGTTTGTCATTATCATCATCACTATCACCCTCATCATCACCATCGTCACTATCATCATCATCATTATCATCATCATCACCACCACTACCACAACACCATTTATCACCATCATCATCATCCATTATCATCATCATCACCATCAGCATCAACATTAATATAGCACCATCACCAACACCATTACCACCACCACTATCACCACTACCACCACCACCACCATCACCACCACCACCACCATCACCACATCGCTACTTACAGTGAAGGAACCAACAGCGACACCCACACCATCAGGGTACAGTGTCGACACCTGTATATCGTCACCGTTGTACGGTAGAATCACGTCCTTCTCATTAACCTGTGGGGTAGAAAAGCCAGGTAGACTTCGTAACGCCTTCTCTTTAGCAATTCATTCTAGACGTTACACCTAAAAATATCTTCTGTCTTTTATTCTACGGGTTTCAAGGTTATGTTGTGACTTTTCAGATTCCCAAACATCTCTTTCTTAGCGATTTATTTTACACGGTTGGCATAGGATGGATTCGCCCTCTCCCTCTCCCGCTCTTTCTCCCCATCCCTCTCCCTAGCCCTGCCTCCCTAGCCCTCTTACTCATCCTGTTCTTCTCCATCCCACTCTCCCTCTCACCCATTCACCCCCCTTTCTACTTCACCCTTTCTTCCTCCTCCCCTCATTCTTCTCCCTCCTCCCTCTCTCTCTCCCTGTTTCCCTTCCTCTCTCCCTTCTTCCCTCCCTCTCCCTTTCTCCCTCCTTTCTACCAGTGTCTCCCTTCTTCTCTCCCTTTCTTCTTCAGTCGTTCACATCCCCTCTTCTTTCCATCTCCCTGTCCCTCACTTTCTCTCTCTTTCTTTCCCTCTCTCTCTTCTTCTCTCCTTTTCCCAGTCCCCATTTTCTTCCTTTCTTCCCCATTCTCTACCAAACTCCCTCCACTCCTAATTTCCCCCTCTCCTGCCTCCCCCATTCTCTCCATCTTCCTGTCTCCCCCATTCTCTCCTTCTTCCTGTCTCCCTCATTCTCTCCTACTTCGTGTCTCCCCATTCTCTCCCTCTCTCCCTTCACTCCCAGTTCTCTCCCCCAGTTCTCTCCTTCTCCCTGCCTCCCCCAATCTCTCCCTTTCTCCCTCCTCTTCCTCCCGGTCTACTTACCACGACACAACCATTTCTCCTCACTGTAACCTTCGTCTGTTGGCTCTGCACGGTTAAAGCATGAAAACACCATTCACCGTCATTCTCGAAGCTTGGGAAATTGTAGTCACCGTAGGGGCGACGGTG
Source organism: Birgus latro (assembly GCA_018397915.1). NCBI lineage: Eukaryota > Metazoa > Arthropoda > Malacostraca > Decapoda > Coenobitidae > Birgus > Birgus latro. The sequence goes on from JAGKTI010008882.1 coordinate 11,388, forward strand.
GCTACGGGAGGAGCGAATGACACTATCCTCTATCCACGAAGCACCTCGCTCCTCGATCCCCAGCGCCTCACCATCACCATCCGCCTCATCAACAGCCTCAATCGATGTGTCTATGGCCGGCGCTTCCGTGAGATCCAGTCCTAACTTGCCCCCTTGCATGTATGGGGACACTTTTTTTTTGAGTCCAGGAACTAACTTACGGTCCAGGAAGTTGTGCCTGTACCCGTGGCCGTGGCTGTGTCCCATCCTCCGTCTCTGGCACTCATAGGGGTTAAAGAAGTTTGAGGCTTCGTGTGGACAAGGACGAAGGAATCCAAAGACAGTGGGCATCTTGAACTCCCCCAGCTTGTACTCCTTCTGGTTGTCCTGTGTGACGGTGTACTTGATGCATTTTCTCCCAATTTTACGCCACTTGTTTGAGAATGTGCGAAGGTTCACTCCCCCCCTCCTCTCTCGGCTAATGAGGCACTCCACACCTGTGCAAAAATCGGCATCATCAGAACTGATGGACAAAATTTTCTCACTGCACGCTAATGAAAGAAAATGAACGAAAGACGAAATGTAGAAGAGAGTAGGTGGAAAGTAGACGAATGGGGGAATTAAAAACAGAAACTGATAAGAAGAGGGATGGGATGAGAGGAGAGGGGAGAGGAGGAACGAGAATAGAGGAGAGGGAAGAGGAGGAAAGAGAATAGGGGAGAGGAAAGGGAGAGATTCTGATAAAACATATAAAGGAAAAAACGCTGATAAATAACCAGTACAGTCATTACCCTTCGACAGTAAAACAGATATGGAAGAAATATTACCAATTATCGAAGATGGAGTCCAGATATTAAGAGATTTTAGTTATAGATACTGAGGCTGTCTACTATCATCGCCCATGTCATGTCATTTCCACAGCACTTCTTCGTGACTAGCAACCCTTTTCTAGTGCCAACCCCCTGCCTCAGTTCAGCGTTTCAACACATCGAGACGGCAATTTTCCATAGCACTTCTTCGTGACTAGCAATCATAGTGGTAGTCTTTTGCTATAGTCCAGCCTTCCAACACATAGAGACAGCAATTTTAAGCCAAGTGAGAGCAACAGGAGTATAGAAATGCAACTTACAATTAGGGCTGACGACGTGGGTCCAGTGTGTGTGGTTGCACGTCAGGGTGATGCAATCTTTGTGTTTAATCACCTCCCCGTCGTTGAACAGCCGGTTGTCTGATTCGCAGCCTGTGTGTGTGTGTGTGTGTGTGTGTGTGTGTGTGTGTGTGTGTGTGTNTTGCCCCATCCAGTACACAGTTCCAGTTGACATTTGGCTGGGATGAGCACCATGGGGGAGCCCGGGGGGAAGAGTTGCCCCTTGGGGTTACGGCAGCCTGGGGGAGAGAGGTAGGTAGGCAGGTAGGTAGGTGGGTGGGTGGGTTGACGGAGAGGTAGGTGGGTTTGTAGGTAAATGGTGTTAGGTTGGTACGTAAGTGGGTAGGTAGGTAGGTGGGTGGGTATGGGTAGGCAGGTAGGTAGGTATGGCTAGATGGATAGATAGGTACGCAGGCAGAAAAGAGTTAGGCAAATAGATAAACTGATAGGTAGGTAGATAGGCAGAGAAGTGGGCAAGCAAGAAGATAGGTAGGTAGGTAGGTAGGTAGGTAGGTGGATAAATAAGCTACAATGGTAGATTAAAGTAGCACGCAATTAAGACACAACAGTAGAAATTAGCCAAAGGTCCAACTCTGACGGTACAGTGAGAGGTACTAACACTGTGGTGCGGGCTGGTGCATTATGGTACCCCCCCTACACACCCTCTGCATACACGGGCGACGCGAACTGGCCTCCTGTACCACCTCACCGTCGCTGTACCGTCGCCCACGCTCAACACAGCCTGGGGAGAATACGGTACACCTTAATTTTGATCTGTCCTTCATTGCCCTTCACTGTTTTGTTTTGTTTTGGGTTATTTTATTCTTTTCCTTCCCTGCCCTGCCCTGCCCTGCCCTGCCCTGTTCTCCCCTGCCCTAGTTTTTCCTGTCCTGTCCTTCCCCACTTTTCCTTGTCCTGTCCTTCCCTACTTTTCCCTGCCCTATCCTTCCATGTCCTTCCTTTCTCTGCCCTATTCTGTCCTGTACTTTCCTGTCCTGCCTTGCCCTGCCCTGTCTTCTCTGCCCTGCCCTGCCCAGCCCCACCCTACCCTGCTCTGTTCTCTGCTGTCCTTCCCTGCCCTGCCCTGCCCTGCCCTGCCCTGCCCTCTCTGCAATACACTGTTATCCTTATTCCATTTTCTCTAGTCATGATCAGTACTTCGCTGTTCTCTCCTGTCATCCGCAATTCTCTCTCTCTCTCTCTCAAAAAAAAAAAAAATCATCTTTCACTATCATCCCAGCATCTTCATCTTCACATTCTCTCTCTCTCTCTCTCTCTCTCTCTCTCTCTCTCTCTCTCTGTCTCTCTCTCTCTCTCTCTCTATCTCTCTCACTCTCTCATGCAATCTTCACTACAACCACAAATCCCTTCACTACTTACATCCCGGATTATGTGCAACTGCAAGGGACCCATTGTTGCAAGTGTATGAGCAACAGGAATCAACGATGCCTTCCTCGCCTTCACATGTCACCACGTGGCCACCCTCAACACAGCCTGCAATACAAAGAGATGCAACACAAAAGGGCAACACAGAAATGCAATACGAGATAAGGATGCAACACAAGAAGGAACACATCGATGGAATACGAGATAAGGATGCAATACAAATGAAATACGCGACAGTAGTGCAATACAAGAATCCAACACAATCCGCAATACGAGATAATATTGCAACGTAAGATGCAACATGGAGATGGTCGGGTAAAGGAGCTTATATGAGGTAGGAAAATGAATTGTTCTTGCAATATATGAGAGAGAGAGAGAGAGAGAGAGAGAGAGAGAGAGAGAGAGAGAGAGAGAGAGAGAGAGAGAGAGGATGTATGTGATAATTAAGAGAGGATGTTGGAATGAATAAACAGGCGAATGATGATGAGACTGGAATACGATTTTTGAGATTTTCAAATATTACCGGGACTACCTGCTTCCTTAGAGAGATAGATAGATAGATAAACAGACAGATAGATAAATAGATAGATAAATAGATAGAGATATAGATATTTGATACATTTTTTTACTCCACAGAAATGAGTTGAGGTTGTGCCCATTATGCTGGCCCTCTTACCTGTGCTGGGCCTTCCACATGACAGCCAGGTACCGCGATGGCAGGTAAGCTTTCCACAGGTACCGTCTCCCTTCTCCATGTACCCGCTGTGTACCATACGTCCACCTCTCATGCAGCCTACGGTACAATCAGATTCATTAGTTTGTGGACATTTTTCTCTCTTTCCACTTGGCCTAAAATTGCCCTCTCTCCTGATCTTGAATGCTGAGTTTAGCAAAAGATTAACGCTAGAATATGCTGTTAGTCACCAAGAAAACTATGGAAGGGATGTAGAGCCGTAGCATTGTCTTTTCTGCCACTCAGCTACGTGAAATGACCAGCATAAGAAAGAAAATATGGGCCAAGTTAAGGTGAAAGATCTGTTGTTTTGTTTTAGAGATAGATTTAGAGGTGTTGATTCACGTAATGTTACCACAGTCACAACTACCACTATCGTTACCACCACTGACTACTGCTACCACCCCCACCACTACCAAAACTACCTACACTACCACAACTACCACATCCATGCCACTACTCGACTATCATCTACCACTACTACCACAACTACCACCACTACCACCACTCACAGTTTGCACCGCTGTCGACTGTGGTTAACTGCAAGGTACCAACGCCCAGTCTTCCCTCACCACCCTGTAGAAATTGTGGTGAATTGTGGTTAATAAGGGAAGGGGTCCGTGGATGAGGTCTTTGCAGAGAGAGAGAGAGAGAGAGAGAGAGAGAGAGAGAGAGAGAGAGAGAGAGGGTTGTAATTGGGGTATGGGTGCAAAGAAAGAGAAGAAAATATACCTTAGTGAAAAATACTTAGAAATTGTTAAGTACTAGTGAAAAGTAGTGAGATATTCCTAATTCTGGTGAAGCATAATAAGGTTTTCGTGAAATTACTTAGAGAAATTGTTACGTCATACAACAGTAATATTTTAATGAGAAATAAAAAAATAAAAAAAAGGAGGAAGGGAAGTGGTACGATAGTGGAAAGAATCAGAAATTGTTAGAGTGTAGAAGAGGAGAGGGAAGAAAGCACACACACACACACACACACACACACACACACACACACACACACACAAAGGACAAAGAATAGGACAGAGATGAGATAGAGAGGAGAGACGTAGAGAAGAGGCGGTGAGCAGGACAGACTGGAGATGAAGACCCAGGAAAAATACACAGGGCAAAACAATAACCCAGAAAAAGACCCGTAGGACACAAGTGCAGGACAGAATGAAAACCAGAAGACAAAAAAATAGGAAATGAACCATAGGACACAAATGTAGGACACAGGCAGAATCACAGGACATTTAGAGAACTCCAGGACACATTGAAAACCACAGGACACATCAAGAAATTCAGGACATATAGAGAACCCCAGGACACACAGAGAACCCCAGGACACACACACAACCACAGGACACACAGAGAACCCCAGGACACACAGAGAACCCCAGGACACACACAGAGAACCCCAGGACACACACAGAACCCCAGGACACACACAGAACCCCAGGACACGTAGGTAGATCCAGGGCACAAGGGGAAATACATAACACAACTGCAGGACACATTACCTTCATTTGACCTGCGTGGTGGGTAAATATGCAATCCAGCCTGACACACTTCCTAGCTATGGCCTCCACCACTTGCCCTGGGGCGTAACTCCTGCCCTGGTACCGGCACCCTGCAGGACACATCACGCAGGGCACGTGGGTTCGTCGAGAGCACCAGGACAGAGACAGATATACTCCTTCAACTTTAACTTGGGCTAAAATTGCTCTCATTCTTAATTGCTAAGCTGTGATTCTTGATTAATACCAGAATACGATGCTGGTCACGAAGAAGTGCTATGGAAAGAAAGTAGAGCCGTAGCACCGTCTTTTTCTAGCACAGTGGTACAGGAAATGAGTTGCAAGAGGAGGAAATGAGTTGCAAGAGGAGGAAATGAGTTGCAAGAGGAGGAAATGAGTTGCAAGAGGAGGAAATGAGTT